>JAOTIX010000016.1:1343419-1356802 GCA_027123715.1 Gaidropsarus macrophthalmus
GACCTAGGTCTGTCCCTGGAGCCCAGAGTGGACCTAGGTCTGTCCGTGGAGCCCAGAGTGGACCTAGGTCTGTCCGTGGAGCCCAGAGTGGACCTAGGTCTGTCCGTGGAGCCCAGAGTGGACCTAGGTCTGTCCCTGGAGCCCAGAGTGGACCTAGGTCTGTCCGTGGAGCCCAGAGTGGACCTAGTGCTTCCTGCTCTCTACAGTGGCGGGAGGCGGGCGGTGGGGCGGAGGGGAAAATCCATGCGAGGTGTAATTCTATCCCTGCCCTCCGTGGTGCCACAGAGGACATGGAGCTCATCCTCTGAGCACCAGAACGCGTGTTTGTGCATATGTGTTTGTTTGTGCAGGGTTCATCTGCATAGGCGTGTGTGTACAGGTTTAGGACTCCTCCCTGGTGAGTGCATGGTCCGAGCCAGAGCTTCTCCCTGAGCACCTCCTTCTCTCCACCACCTCCAATCTGCCTTAGAGAATGGAGGCGCTGTGGTCCCCGCCCTGAGAGGACTCTGGTCGCCACGGTGACAACACATTCACCATAGTGTAGACACTACCTAGGGCCGCCCGGCACACACACACCGTCTCTCCTATTGGATGATACCAAGGAGGAAGAGCAACTGACTCTCCTATTGGATGTTAGTGGAATCCTCACTCTTCAGATGTCAACACTCACCATCAGGAACGCATTGACCTGCGGGATGTTCTGCAAAGGAGACTTTTCTAAAAAGACGTCTGTGTCCTAGTTGAAAAAGGAAGGAGAACAAAATAAATGCTTCAAATAACTTGTTTCCTGATCAAAGAAATCCTGAATCTCATTATACGCCACCGGGGATGACGACACAAAGCACGACACACCAACCTTATTGTCAAGAAACAAAGTACTGACTGGGCTGTGGTTAGCGTCGCCGGCCTATCCCTGGAGTAGAACCGGTCTGGTGGGGTGTTTACTAGCATAGTTAGTGAACTAGCTGTTGGCAAACGTAGCCTAGCTCTGGGTGTGTGAGTGGAGCAGGCAGCCATGTTTTAACCATGAGCAAACACAACAAGCATGTTCCGACAGGTAGCCATGCTCGCAAAGCCACAACAAGATTAAATAAGGAGCCACCATCCTGGTGTCTCGCTCACACACACACACAAAACACTGAGCGGGGGGGCAGGGTTATGGTTGTTGAAGCTGTACGACTGCATCAGCTCACCGGTCTGTGCAACACGTTGCGTGACCACTTGTGTTGCGTTTGGTATGACCCATAATGAATGACCCATAATTACATCTTTGAAACGCTTCCAAGTCAGGGAGGTTGGTGATGGCATCACTGTTCAGAGCACCGGCTTCATGAACCTTCGGTAACAAACTCTGAACTGAAGGTATGGTGGCTGCCTGCTGGTGTTTGTTTTGGTTAGTCAACAGATAGCTGCTGCCTAGCCAGCCCCCCCCGACCACCACTCACACACCATGAGAGCAGCAGTTAGTGATCGCCCTGCCGTTAGCTATAGCGTGGGCACATTTCATACCCTGATGACCTTGAGAGCGGCAGGTCAATAATGTCCTTCACACCTACAACACACACACACAGAGCGCAGAGCAACACACAGACAGCCACGGGATGGGTGGCGCGCGCACACACACACACACACCCACCACAGGGTCACAGGTACCTTTAGGGGGGCCCCGGCTGGCCCCAGAGGGCCCGTGGCTGCTGGCCCGGTCTTCCTCTATGGTGTGCCCCATGGCCAGCAGGCCCAAGCGCTTCACTCGCAGTAGCCGGGGGCCCGTCTCCCACGGCAACCCTCCCCCATGATCCAGGGGACCCTCCCCGGACATGGAGGCTGGAACCAGGCTCCTCAAAAACTCCATGTGGGGGTCACCCTGCAGCGCCCCCCTCCGGCTGACTCATCCCACACTCCGCTCCGGGTCCCAGTAGGGTCCTCCAGAGCCTGGCTCTACACTCCGCTCCTGGTCCCAGTAGGGTCCTCCAGAGACTGTCTCTACACTCCGCTCCTGGTCCCAGTAGGGTCCTCCAGAGACTGGCTCTACACTCCGCTCCTGGTCCCAGTAGGGTGGTCAGAGCAGCTCCTGGTCGCAGTAGGGGGGTCCAGAGCAGCTCCTGGTCCGGGTAGGGGGGTCAGAGCAGCTCCTGGTCGCAGTAGGGGGGGTCAGAGCCAGTGGCAGGCTCCGGTTCAGACAGAATACCTGACGATTCACCAACGCACTCTCTACTCTCCTGAGTGGGCGGTGCCAGTACTATGCCAGGCACTATCAGGGCGGAGACAAGAACATGTTCCACAGGAGATAACACACGCCTGGGCAGCTGGCCAATCACAACAGGGACGCCAACGGCCACACCCAGCTGGAGGAAGAGCTCTGTGGTTTAGGGTAAGGCGCTACACTGACGAGCTCAAAGCCTACAGCGGTAACACACACACACACACAGTGCTGGAACATTGCTCAGGTTCTATTGAGCAGGCCGGTGACAGACTGCTGTGATGGGAGGGCTGCAGGTGGCCGGAGCAGACCTCTGGACGGGCTGGTACGCAGCGTGCTGAGCCCAACCAAGCTCATCAGCTTCCACACGTAATCAATCAACCATGTGCTGAAAGAATATGCAATCATTAGGGACCAACCAAGCACAGATGTAGTCCATGGCCATTATCTTCACAAAACCAGCGTTTCACAATGTTCCACAGCGCCATCAAATACCCACGCTGCAGGGTTCAGACTCTCCTCACAAACATTCAACATTCTTATTGTCATGCGCAGCAATTACAGAGCAGTCACTGGCAAGGAAGTTCTTTCGTCTTGGGCTCCTCCAACAGTGCAATATAACAAATATATAAATATAGGATGTAAGACAATACAAGCGTATAACGAAGTGAGGTCATCTTTTTCAAAAGTGTAGCCTGCAAATGAGAAGCCTCATGATGAGTGAGAACGGACCATGGAGCCCTCAGAGCTCTGACCCGACTCAGACCTGAACCTGAAGCACAGGAAGGGCTCCCACCCACAGATCAGTGGAATGATGTCATCGAGTCAATACACCATCCACGTGCACAGCCCTGCCTGCGCGTCCGCAGAAACCCTCACCCGGAGCACAAGGCAGTCTGCAACGCACACACAACGTGGCAGTGTCAGAGCAAGGCCCCACTGCAGAGCATGAGGAGCTGAACATCAGGGGCTCTGCCACAGAGGGGCTGCCCTCTAGTGTTACTGCCACTGAAACAAGCTCCAGACGATGCGAGAAAACACCTTTAGATACTAAACCCAAAGCAAAGGTTTTTGGAGGCCTTATTGGACTCTACTGCAGCAGAATGAAGACCTCCCATGACTTCATAGTACTGAACCAGGGTGAGACTGGGTCACTACTCTCCCGCATCCCGCCACCACAACATCCTCTCCCTGAAGGCTGAGCGGCCGTGCATGAGCCCAGGGCCTCCGTCCTGTCCAACTGGACGGACCAGGGCCACGGGGGGTGGTACTGACGCAGCAGGTTTGGCCAGGCCTGAGTGGCTACAGAGAGTGGAGGCTGGAGGCTGGGCTGCTGGCATGCCGGCGCGGAGGGTGGGGGAGGGAGAGATTGCCATGGGCGGGCCTACGCAGCACAATGGACCAGCGCAGGCAGCAGCTGGCCCGGTGCTGACAGGCCAGAACAATGCCTCAGCACTGGGGCCCCGATCCAATCAGCCCAGGAATGTGGAAGAGGAAGCCGGAGAAACAATGTTCCCCCCGGCTGGTCCGGCCTGGTTCTTACCGTCAGCCATGAGAAAACAGGAAAGGTGGGCGGGGCTGGTAGAGGCCTGGCGCTGGCTGGCTAAGCTCGTGTCATGCTAATGGGGAGGGGCTGGGGCTGCGGTTGAGGCATGTCGCCAACACAAGCCATCAATAACTGGGCAATACCAGTACGCCTTCTAGTGGTGACACAGTGGTACTGCAGTATAGGCCATACTCTTTCACTGCATAACAGATATAAATCCCCTTCCTGACTGAGGGCAAGCGAAACATGGAATGGCTCTTCCACGTCTTCCCTGGTAACTCATTCCTCTGATTGTAAAGTCCACCAAAGGCAACATCTGTTCATCTTGTAAAATACTGACATGGTCTGAAAAGGTGCAACCGTGAGTGAAACAGTCGGGGGTAACAATGTCACAATGAGCTGGGGTGTGAGAGTGACAGCAGGCAGCTCAGCGACGTGGAGGGAGGCTGTCACTGCACAGGAATGTCACCTGATCAGCTGTTGGTCAGGCAGCCTCTGTCCCTCCCTGGCCAATCACAATCAGGCTCTGTTCTTGCCTGGCCAATCATACTCAAACTCTGTTCCAGCCTAGCCAATCTGAGCTACACTCGGTGCCATGCGAGCCAATCAACGTCAGGCTTCGTCCCGCCGGCCCAATAAGAGTCACACTGTGCTGCTGGCAGGCCAACATCCTGACTGCAGGCGCTCCGGTAGGCCAGAGGCCTGGATTCCTCCCAACACTGCAGTGGCTTCATAGCTTTGAAACGTTCCCAGTGGCTTTGCTTGAACCCAAACAAAACAATAACGCGTCTCACAACCCAAATTAACCCAGCCACCCCTCGACCACAACCTCCTTTAGAGCAAAGACAAGCTGTAAAAGAAGAAAAGGAAAAGGAAAGACACGGTTCATGAGCACAGAACAGAATGCTCATGCTTTGGTTCTCTATTCAAGATGTTCTTCAACCCAACCTGAAAATAAACCTCCTGCCTCTAATATTTCTAACTATTGCTAACTGACATTCACCCTGCTATACATAAACACTATTTATGTAACGGCCCATTGTTTAGTCTTTACCTGCCAGTACTTTGGTATACCTAGTGGTATACACTCCTAACCAGTGTGAGCTAGTTTAGACTGGAACCTGAATATCAGTGGATCATCCATTAGCTTGGCAACAAACGGAACAGACCACACCCAGCCAGCGTGCTACCCATGGTCCCTGCGTGGCCCTTCGCCTAACTTAACCCAGTCTGTAGAAACAAACATAAGACACAACAGACAGACGTAGAACAGCTCAGAGCCTGCCACGGAACAGGAGTGGACACTTTCACAATGTCTTCCACAACATAAAAGGACAACTCCTATAGTGGTTCAGAATGCAGCCCCCAGCCACCAGCCAGATGGTTTCCACGCCCAAGCGCTGGGCTCCTGTTGAAGCCTGACCAAAGAGGGCGGCAGGCGTCTACAGCCATGAACCAAACCCTGAGGCATTGGAGGACCGGCTGGGGCTGGCAGGAAGTGGTGTTTTAAGATGCACTGCACCACTTCCTGAACACAGAAACCCCCTATCCCCGTCTATGGGCATGCACAGCATTACAAATTACCTGCTTAAAAGATGATAAACAGACTATATCTTACACTTTTCTAACCTTTTGCCACACGCTTTAGAACACTGCCCACCATTCAACCATTCATACAGACATCCACCACCAGTTCACCAATTCACCCATTCATACAGACATTAGCCAACTAACCAAGAGCAGTTTGGGTGAAGAGCCTTGCTCTGGGATGCCTCACAATACTAGAGGGGATCAAACTAGCAACCTTCTAGATAACCTTCCAGTTGACCAGCACTACCTGCTGAGCCGCACCAAGATCACAGCTATCTCTGGTCATCATTTATGAACTAAATATCTGATGAGAATGCAATGTCTCTTTCGATAAAAGCAATGAAATGCTGGACTTGACCTCAGACTTTAAAAGGGGAAGCTGAGTGTCATCGAATTAAGACAAGCTAAAAAATACCATGACAACTCCACCAAGCTGAATGTGCCAAGTCATATAAATGACAATGACTGTGGCCTCAGTGTGACGCAGCAGTCAGGAAGGCCCCTGCTGAGGTATGGAGCCATGCTCCACACTCTCCATCACCAGGAAACTAGAGACATGGGTGTGTCTACCAGTAAAGCAGCGCCACACGGAACCAGAAGGAACGGTGCACAGACCCACTGACATGAGGCCATGAGACCCGAGACTCCAGAACAGTACCACTGGCCTCACCACCGCACCTCAGGGGAACGCCTGGGCCAGCCAGCCACGTTTGGTGTGCTGGCGACCAGGCCAGGAGCATGAGATTAGAAAAGCCTTCTGATCAAAGGACTAATCCCAACATTAGCCACAACATCCAAAAGGGCATTAGTAAGGCATCACAACACCGCGTCCATCTGAGAAGGCCACGGGCTTCCTGCAGCAGAACGCCTCAGTGCGGCGGATCCCATGTACAACACAAGCGCTCGCTCACATGGCCTGAAGAGTTGGTGTGGCAACGACAGGAGAACACACCCCCTACCTAAAACTGTGTCGAGTTCACTGGCTCTTCCAATAAATACAACGCAGTGATATGTCTAGAAATAAGACCACAAAGTCTTATCGTAGTCATAAGAAATTATATGATCGTCGCAATAACGATGAACTGGCATTAGGTGTGTTGACTCAGACGTTATTGAACCCACAGGGTGAAATCGTTTGGTCACTTCAAAAACAGTGTGGTTTACATTAAAATATTCACAAAAAAACGATGTCAGACATGATGCAGTGCAGAAGGGTTCAAACCCCTTCAGTCCCCAGCCCACCAGCTTGACCAAACCTCCCCTTTCCCTGCACAATCCACTAAATCCACCATTTCTAACTGGGTGTTCCTGTTGGACTTCAACTTCAGAGAGGAGTTAGTTTGACATGTGGATGGCCCTGTCATCTGAATCTATAATCTATATATCTACACATCTGGCTCAGAGGAAGCCGAGAGGAAGAAAAGTGTGGTGAGTCAAAGACCACACCGACGTGCAGAATAACACTTTGCTGCTGACCTGTGATGTGCACACACGCACACACACACAGGCGTGTGAAGCCACAGACTTCCTGTTTCAGCTCAGGAACTCTGTCCAGGTAGAAGCATGGCCAGAGGAGACGGGCGGCTGCAGAACAGCCTCAGCCCTGTATACACACAGAAACATACAGCCACCACTGGAATACTACTCAAGGAATGGAAGGAATTTCATACAATTCATTAAACTCACTCATATTGGGTGGTCTGTCCAAGTGGTTTTTGGGGGAGTTGTTTTAACAGTGAGTAAACATACACAAAATACACAAGGATGACTAATGTTTTACTGCTCGGCACTGACCCTATCAATGGTTAGCTGGAGTTGACTGAGAATGACCTGGCAGCCAGGTCTCTGCAAGCAGCAGGCTTCAGCGGAGGTCCCCTCGCCGTAATGCTGAGCTAGCCCTGACACGCATGGCCCGGTCACTGGAGTGGACTCTCACTCCTTAATAGAACCCTCTGTTCTTGGAAGGACTAATAATGCTCCGAGTGCAGTCCAACCTGCCAGAACAAGATTAAAGACACACAAAATAAAACCACAGACAGGGGGCAGCTAGCAAGGTGAACCACCGTATGCTGTCTGTTCAAATGTCCTGGGCCCTATTTAAGGCCCATGTGACAGAGCCAGCAGCATAGGAAGATGATAAGCAGCGTGCACATGGCTCCCTGGCTTCACCAAATGACAGAGCAGCCCAATGTAATCACTAGCTCTGGAGAAAACGGAAATATCGCCCAACAACTGACAGCAGAGGAGTTCACATTAGCATCCCCAGCTAGCCTGCCGTTAGCACTTTCTAAGATGGTAAGTGGGCTTACACACCTCCACCACTGTGCAGAAGCAGAGCGACATGAAGCTGGTCTGGAGGGCTGGCCGTCTGAGGAGCGCTTGCTTCAGGAAGAGATGGGTGGTTTCTCTGGTCAGACCCAAGCCAAGAATAAGCGTCCTCAGCAGGCCTTAATTATAGGGTCATTTGTGGCTAAAGTCACTCTACTCAACTACCCAACGCAGCCTCCTCACTGCATGACAAAGGCTAACCAAGTGAACCAACACATGTTCATGAAGTTAGCCGGATCAAATTAAATGGCGTTTTTAGACGTATTGACATGACATACCTAGGGGAAAACAGATCTCCACGCTAGACAGTTTGTCGCCATCGCCCTAGACACATTCCAATTACACTTTGACTCAGGGAACTAAACTCTGAATTTAGTTTGTCTTTCACAATTTGTCCAACTGTCACTGTGGTCACAGCAGCGAGCACAGAGGAAACGCACACACTTCACTCAGGTTAATGATTCAGCTCTGAACAAAGACTCACACGGACAGACAACACCTGGATCCCATCACATGGCGCAGCTTTAGATAAGGCTTTTACTGCAAAACCGAACCAATTACCACGTCTCTAAAGCAATATCACGTTAGACGGTGGAGGCTGAATGATGCCCGGTGCAGATAGGGAAGTGTATGAGGGCCCCAGGTGGTGCTGCTGGGGGTGCGGAGAGCAGGGTGGTGTGTGACCGCCTGGGTAGGGGAATGGACAGAACCGGCCAGAGGATTTGTTTGTCAATGCGTTTCAAAGTTCCTGCCGAACACAATAGCATCATGTAGAGCGTCAGTCGTACCATCAACTTCTTTAAGTGTCCCATCACATCACTGGCAACGTTTTGAGGCCTGCTGCTGTCGCCTATGATGTTCTGGTGAACCCTTCTAACAAAGAATATTCTGGTTAACCATATTAAACAGAAAATGATGTTAATAAACGAATATAGTTTAGTAATTAATAATGATATATAATACTATAGTAATGAACTCATTATAGAACACGTTAATAAACCCACTGAGCACTATTAATTAGTAGGCTGGCTTCGAGCCATTATGATGATCATTTTAAAGTAATGATTCACTAAATGTAATAATATTTGATTATAATAACAATTCTGGGGGTAAGTCCATGCTCCACACAATGACATAACACAGAGTTAACAGTGGATGATGCACAGTGCATGGCAACACTTCTCAAACATACCATTAATGTCCTGACAGATTAAAATCTATCACACACACACAGGTTGGGACTATGGCTTGGACAATCTCAAGATTGCCATCTGCAATCTAGAAGGGATTCCCTGGTGTGTGTGTGTGTGTGTGTGTTGTGGATGAGGCAGTGCTTGTAGCAGCCACACAGCGCTACCCCGCACAGCAGGAGCTTATATGTGTGGGAGCAGAGGCACTGCTGACCTTAGACCCATAGTTCAGAGAAAACAGATCAGTCATAAGCCTATTTCAATAGTCCTCATCTTAGTCGAGGTGTATAATTGTAGTCTGCCAGCACCTGCACGTCATCAGCCAATAAGAAAAGTTTGACAGCCAAAAAAGGAGATGGAAACCAGGAAGAATGCACAACTGACCTGTGAACACGATTGAGAACAGCTAACTAGATACAGCACCGTGTTTGCTATGTCGACAATATCCAACATGGTTTGTACAAGTCCACCTCACTGCACAGGCCACAGCATTATGCCAGGCTCCATCCTACAGAGCAACGACAACCGAGCCATTGTGCAACACACAAAAATCAAGTGTTGTGAAGAAGGTCTCTCTCTCTCTCTCTCTCTCTCTCTCTCTCTCTCTCGCTCGCTCGCTCATGTGTTGATATTACATAGTTACATTTCATACCACCAGGGTAGACACACGTGTAACAATGTGCCAATGAACCACTTCTGCCATCTATTACTCCAATAAACAATACTCAAAATAGCGCAAGCCACGCTCAATAATGTGTAGTGTAGTAATTAGTGTATAATCATGGCTATTACAAGTCTACCTTGTATTCACAATTGAGTTGTATGGTGTGTGTTGAATATGAAATGCCTCTGCCGTTTCACATTTGTGGCTGGATAGTAACAAGTATGGACAATTGGCAATTGGACTTGGTTGGGTGCAGTTGTATAAAACTGAATGCTAACATACACTAGCTGTAAGTTAGTTGAGCTGCTAGTCTGGTGTTGATACTGTGCTGTTCGGCAACTAGCTGTAAGTTAGTTGAGCTGCTAGCCTGGTGTTGATACTGTGCTGCTCGGTACGTCGCTAGCTGGTTAAAACACAAAGTGGATCAGTACATGTTGTCACTGGTACAAATCCCCGGTACATGGTTCCACTGATCGGTGGAACCATGTACCGGTTCCGTGCGTTTGGTGAAGTAATGACATCGATGGAAGTATAAATCACAGCAGTGCTTACACATTAGCTTGCCGGATAGCACGGCGGCTAGTTCAAGCTAACAGGCTGGGTGCCACCCCTCCCACCCCCCTTTAGCATGCTAAACTACAGTGTTCAGTTTGAGGGGATAACGGAACTACTTCACTCCACTCACACACTGTGTCTGTCAGGGTTGACCGGGTTAACGGTAGGCTCCACTCGGTTGTACATGGCCGTTTATTAGGAGAACAACGTTACTCACAACTTAAAGTGTCCTCTTCTCCGTTGACTCTAGCTAGGTAGCGCGACTAGTGCACAGTGAAGCGGTTCTTCTCATTTTGACCAAACAAGCGTCGATGTTCTGGCCCTCCTCCAGGGAAGGGCTGGCGGTGGGAGGTGTGCTCTCTTTCCTCCGCCCGGGGTTTGTGGTTGGAGAGCGCCGCTGTCAAACCGTCCTACAGAAGAGCCCGCCTCCTGCCATACCATTGGTTGTCCTAGTCTTGGCCGACGGTCGATGGGATGGTCTATTGACCGAAACGCATGACAATCAAAGAGCTTTTCGGAGAGCTGCTCTTTGACTGGGTGACATTTTGGGTTTGGGTTATGTCCATTGCCGAAACAGATAATTATCATTTTTTACGTTCTATTTAAATCGCATAAAACAGCGAGAAAAACGTGTACATTCCGAAAATAATATCATCACTATTCTAGTCTCTTATTTATTATAGATGGTCTAAAACACTAACTCTCATGTGGGGTTATCTTCTATGGACTATGGAGTTTATTAAAGGCTGTGTATCTAATGCATATTAAGTATGTCGTCTGCACCAAAGTTCACTAAACAACATAAATAACAAAATTATTTGGAATATTCATATGTACAATGACAATGTAAAACATGATGCATTGTTATTTAGGACTCATACAGCAACTATTTTTCCTTTACCTCCCCTGTGTGTGTGTGTGTGTGTGTGTGTGTGTGTGTGTGTGTGTGTGTGTGTGTGTGTGTGTGTGTATATACACTTATTATACGTTTGTATATGCCATAGACATTCCCACAATTGCCTCATGGACAATGGAGTCCATGGACAAACACATTAAGAATGTGTTTGCCCTAGAATTTAGGGCAGTTAGGATTTGAACTAATTCTCTTCAAGCTAAATATTCTGCTATAATACAATGTAACCACTAGATGTCATTAACAGGAAGAGCGCAGGGATTTACTTTCCTAAAGTAGAGTACCGGTACCTTAGATATACGTATATGAACGGTCCATCGAATCATTTATAATTAGTAGTCCTTGTAAAACATACATTACTTTGTATGTATTGGTCACTAACTAGATAGGATATTATCCCGTCTGGCCAGGTAGTCTGTAGTGTAATTACGAAATTGCTTTCCAATAATGTCCTGAATACTTTTCAATAGTAATCCCTTACTTTTTATGAATAAGGGACAACATTCTACGTGGAAACCCAATGTTATTTGATGGCTTAAATGGAGCTCAACACAAGAGGCATTGGCCAAACTGTGGGGGCCACCCCGACTTGCCTCTGACTGACATCACAAATCAACCCAAATCAACCCGAACACTGTAAGGGTCATTGTGACTGAATGGGCCAATGGCATTGTGTCGTGGGCTGGTGTTTCTGCTTACACGAGGAAACGCAGCTTTCTGACAGATGCATACAAGTGAACTCACCAATGAGTGGCTGCAGTGGGACAGCCTAGTTGGGTATGCCGACCTGTCACATTACTTCATGGGAGGGCTGCTTCTCTTTGTCTACCTCCTCTTCACAGGACTCGGCCGTAAGCCAATCAGAAAACAGCGAGGGAGGGCCCGGAAGGCTGTTTTTCCACTCTCAGTCACCGAGGGGCGTGGTACGACTGATTCATCCCGCCCACTGGCCGGTCTGCGGACTTCCCACAGACAGTTGTATGTTTCATAAAAATGCACTCTGATGCGGCAAGTAAGTAGTAACGATGCAATGTAACAATGTATTCTGGTGGCGATCATACTGCATGTAGTGGGGTACAGCGGTCACCCCACACAGCCTGCCCTCTGCTCTGCAAACCAAACATTTTTTGTGTTTGTCTGCAAACGGGTAACGGACGGATTCTGTGCTGTCCCTTCTCTATTTGCAGTGTTATTCTCGGGCCGACAACAAAGAAGAATAGGGTGATTTGAGGTTGCTTGGTTGTGCAATAGGATAGTTTGTCTTTCCGAAGTACATATGCCATGTACCGTTTGCAATGTTCAGTAGAACATAGCTTTTGTGAGTTAAATGTGTCAATATCTGTGGCCATGAGCGATGCAGTCATTTGATTAATTGATAATGTATGCGTCAGATGAAACTTGTCCACTACCTAATCACAGTGTATATCGTTCGATTCCATAAGCAGCTGCGGAAAAAAGGCGATAATGAAAATTGTGACGCAGTTTTGTGTAACATCTTTAAATGTGTGCTGCAGCATTAGTGCTGCTTACCACTCCGTTATGCATCCCTTGCCACCAAAGGTCGGTGCAATACGTGCATGCCATGCAGTTTTCAATGTTGCATTTTTCTGAAACACTGCAAAATGCGTTCAATCAGGTAAGGTGAGCGTTAGTGGGGAGCGGGTTGTGGATGAAATAATTATTTGGTCAGACTTGGGGCTTGTAGTTTTTCTTCTTCAGCCGGCGTTTGGTTTGTACGGCCTCTTTCAAAGGAAATGAACTACAACGCCCAGAGCCCCGACTCTCCAGATACTTTGTAAACTCTCTGCAAGTTGAGCGTCCGCTCTGCTATTTTAGGAGTGCAGCGCTATGAAGTCAGCGATATCTCTTTGTGTCCTCGGTTGAGCCGTAAGAATCAATCTTGCCATTATGGTTTACCGATATTTGATCACATATGACTAGATGACACAATTATACAAGGCATTAAGTGGCGTGTCTGAGTAAAAGTACTCTCTAATCATGCTGCGAACAGAGCGGACATACCTTCTAAACATGTATGCCTGTGAAATTGTTGTACACATTTAGGACTTGAATATGAGCTTCATTATTGTAATGTGCCCATTGTTCATTGAGGAAAAAACAGATTCTTGATACATTGGGTTATATAGCTTTGACTACAGATAGACGTCAATGTGGCTGTAGAGCTCCTAGCTGATCTGAGGAATGCGTTGGATGGACTCAAGACGTTCCGTTTCTCTCTTAGACTTTCAGCTGAACACCCATTTCTCTACACTGGCCAGCATCCATAAGATCTACCACACCCTCAACAAGCTGGTAAAACGTGTGTGTGTGTGTGTGTGCGTGCGTGGGGGCGGGGGTAGCTGTACATCAACAAAAATATAATAAGTGTTTATCCAT
>JAOTIX010000016.1:1901187-1915040 GCA_027123715.1 Gaidropsarus macrophthalmus
CCCTACCTAAACACAGGGAGAGAAACACCTAAAGCCTGGTTTATACTTCGTCTCTGTAAAGTGCTGTACACGGACACAGAGAGCCCTCTGCGTATTCTCCGGGTACATCTGATATTTTTTAACTGTCCGTCACTCCGTCGAGGGAAAACGGAGACGGCAAGGGCTGTGATTGGTCCTCAAACAACGTCATTTCCGGAATTACTTTTCCAGTTTGACTATTACTAGCAAATATCACTACTTTGTAAATAGTTTATTTACATTTAAAGCATTTAATTTTGTATTCATTATAATTTTTTATCCCTTTTTAATTACAATCTGCTGTATGAACGCATCAAGCGACTGTGAACGTCAACCTGTATACTTTACCCGTTTACTTTGCCGACAAAGAACTTCGAAGGCTCGAGGGGTCTCCATAGTAACAGAAACAAATTACGTATTAGTGGAGAAGTATATCCCGGCCTAAAGTCGTGAGGAATTCAACTCAGGTCAGAGCTATACTGGAATTATGGGGACCTTAAAACAGTTCTGGTTCTGGTGAAGGTCACCAAACCATTGCGATGCAGGTGAAGGTTACCAAACTGAGCCATGCTAGTTAGGGCTGAGCGTTACCTAAGCACGGTAGCACAGGTGAGCCCTGCCCTATCTCCACCTGAGCTCTTTGTGAGTGAAGGATTGATTCAGAGTGAAAGGAAATGTATCCGGGCGATGCTGTGACTGCCTCATTCCCCCTCTGGCACACTCTGAAACTTTAATGATCACAAGGAGAATCTGATCCACCGCCCTGATCCAGCGTACTCCTTCCTTCACCTCAAAGCTTCGTATGTATCTGCAGTATGCAATATCCACACTGCCTTATACTACTAGTAGAGTGTTGATCAGTATATTAGTTATTAGGTATTAAAGAGGAACTATCCAACTTTCTTAGCTTAATGTACCTTAATTTTAAAGGTTAAGAGTCGTTGTGATGGTTCTATAACACCTTATAGTTCGATTGGTGGCTTATCGCTTCTGGGCGGAAAAAGGGAAAATGCAAGTTTGCTTCTCCGGTCCGCAGTGAAACCGAATGTGACCCAGTGGAAGTATCGGATCATGCAAAGTTTCAAACTGCTTTAAAGCAGTACACCCCCCCAAACATGGAGCCGGATAGCGATAAACAGTGAGTAGCGAGGGGATTGTTGTGTTCATCATGGATCAGTCGACCAGGCTTTGTTGAAAACAAACGCTCATGGCTAGCGTTGAAGTGGGAGGGGGGTGTTGTCAACGAGTTGTTACGACAGTGTTGTAAAATATATATTCCGAAGCTGCAGGGGGAGCTGTGTAGTGAAAAATGCTGGGCAAACCCAGAAAACAGCGAAGGAATGGCCAAACTTGCAAAGTGGACCTTTAAGTATAATATAATTAATATACCTACCCTAAGTAGAAAAGGAAATAAAGTACAGAAGGGCCACAAACGAGACTGTGAGTAAAAGGGTGTGTGTACGATGGAGGTAAGAGGAACAATTGATGGCGTAGAGGGCCATCAGCGGGCAGGAAGTGCCGGCGGACATCTTGCGGGCAACAGAAATAAACATTTTAACACTTGACCGAACGCCGCGACAAGGAGGAAGGGAGTCAGAAAAGGGAAAAAAGGCTAAAAGCCTTCATCACTTCCACCAAGACATCGGTTCCCCAAACGCGGTGTGTCAGCATCTCTAAACAGTGGCGAGGGAGCGCCGTGACAAAATCGCTCTGACAGCCAGCTCGCATGTAACATCTCCTGCTCGCCCCCCCCTCGGGGAGTCGCCGGGCAGTTTTGCTCCATTGCCGGGGGAAACCAAGCCCCGTGCGCGACCTCAGAAAGGGGGGGTGCCGGCCTGCCTGCGAGGGCCGCACGCCACTTATTGATCCGAGTCCCGGGCCCTTCAGCTCCAGCGGCTGGGGGTCTCTCTCTCTGTCTCTCTCTCTCTCTCTCTCTCTCTCTCTCTCTCTCTGGGTGGGTTCAGGGCGACGGCTCTCTGTGTCGCCCTATTGATCCGGGACAACCCGACAGCGGTAATTGTCATCAAAAGGCCGATGTACAACGGGCCGAGCAGGCCGGTGGAGGCGCGGGTCAGGGAGAGCTATGGATTATCTGGGGCGGCAGGTTGTTCAGCGCAGGAGATGTGAGGTGTCCCGGCGTGTTCCTCACCCGCCCCGAGAGCTCGCCACTCATGCACCACTGGTGGAAAAAACAGCATCGCAGCATGGTGGGAGACTACACACATACACACACACACACACACACACACACACACACACACACACACACACACACACACACACAGTGTTCCCTGAACACACTTCCCTTATGCCCCCCCCCACCCCCACCCCCACCTACACGCACACACACACGCATGCACGCACACACATGCACTCAAACACAAACACACACACACACACACAATAACTACCCCTCCCTCCAATTGTGTGCTGTGGGGTTGTAAGCTTCTCCAAAAAGGGGCCAAGGTCACCATGTTCCCCCGTGTGACCTGGACCTCCATTAGCTCCCTGTTCCCCAGGACCGCTGTTCTCCATACAGGCCAAACAGAACCCATTATTATATACTTTCTTTTAAGGACATTCTTTTAATTAGTTTTATATTGGGTTTTGTTTATAAGAATAGAATAGAATATCTTTATTTGTCATTGTAACAGGTAGAACGAAATAAGGTGCATTCCTTGTTCAGTGCAAAAGTAGCAATAAATAAGTAAAGTCACTATGGACATAAAATGTGCATAAAATACAAAAAAAATATCTTAAGGTTGCATATCTTATTTTATAGAACTCTAAATGTTAACATTTGACCAGCCTTTATTTTGATTGGTCTCTTGATTTCCCCAAGGGGATTTAAAGTCTGACTTATGGTGTATCTTTCAACACAGTGTGTCCACATGCAGAAACTATCATGTGTCATTTCAAAATAATAGATGTGGTTTAGATGCAGCCGGTGAATTCAATAAATGATTCAAAATAAAAAAAACACATGGATAATCCTTTTACAATCACAAACTCCAATCTGGATAGAATAAGCCCAGAGCTCCATAATCTTTTAAAAATCAAGTGCATCAGACCAAACTCTGAAACCCTTCCTCAGTATGAGGCCCTTGGGAGAGGCCCTTACCCTCGCAGTTTTCCTTGACAAGGCCAAGGATGCCTGGGGAGGTATTTGGCAGACAGAAGAGACAGCGGCAGTAGTCTGCGGGGCCCCTCGGGGCCCGGCAGGGTAAATAGTACTCTGGAAGCCGCATGCTCTCTAAGAGGTCACCAAGGAAATGCAGGAGCGGAGAGGGGAAGTGGAGCCTTTAATAGTGTGTTTGTGCACCAGTCCACTACATAAACACCACACTACCCTGAAAGGTACGCTGCGTGGGATTTGGCTGTTCTGCTGATATTAAATATACAGACTATGTCAATGCATGTCATGGTCAGTATACTGTATATTACATGTTTTCTCCATGGGCCAATAGAAAGTACAGTTTTGAGTAACTTCAGTCAAACTTATTTTTGCTTATACTTTATATAACCTGTGATGCTTAAGCTGATGAAAGGGTGAAACATTTTTCCGAATCTGAATCTCTGTAATCCAATATCTCAGAATTTTTATACGAAGGATTTAAGATTCTCATAATTTAGATACAAAGGAATTAGCACAGAAAAAAAGCGAAAAAACGTACATCATGTTCTTGTCGTGGAAAAATAAAAAACAAACAAAGCAACCAAAATAAATAAATACAACCTTTAAAGGAGATAATTAGGAGCCAGAGAAGGACTCCAGTTACCCTTATTGTTTTCCTGTCATTGAGCACATTAATTATAAATGGCTATGTGATAGGAGATGGCACCCTGCATGCTTTAAACTGGCCAAGTGGCCACCAGACAAAGTACAGGTAAACACTATACTGGCTGACCATTACACCTGTCAAACATCAACCACTATATTAACTAATGGAAATGATAATTAAGTTAAGGTGATAGCGAGCCCATGCCACAGTATAAACGACACCGAATGTAAAACCACAGAGAGTGGGTCTTATATGACAAGAACTCCATTGCCTCTCAGTGACTCTGAGAGTGGATGTCTTCATTGCTTGAAGCGATTCTATGCTTGACAGGTGATCGGCTAGTTTTCCATTGGCAAGGATTGCGTCGACAGGGTGGCGGCCGTGGTCACATGTTATTTACTCCCATATTCCTAAAGCCGGGGCGACAATGCAGACCTCAGCAGCGGCCCATTAGACAGGCCGGGACCCGGGACAAACACAGGGCCGCAGGGGGCCGGTGTGTGCCTCTGTGTTTACACGACGCTGGCTCCTTTGTGCCACGCTTTCACCGCACGGCAATAAGTAGAGCAAACCGAGGCAGCAGATGTTGGCTAAATCCTGCCGTTCAAACAGGCTCCTGTCTCCGTTTATGTCAAATCAGGGTCTGAGCTGGCCTCTCTCTGAAGCCAGTTAGATGGAGAAGGATGTCTGTGATTGTGGCTCTATTGTTATCGTACACAAACACACGGGACAGAGAGCACGCAGGCTGCTTTGATGTCTGTGTGATCACACAGAGAGGTGCATTGTCACCGGACAGGCAGGGATAGGCTCCTGTAATCCTATCCATATGCCTTCATATTATTCGTTAAAATTAATTACATTACCGTTGGATTCTACACGTCATAAGTACTGCGAGTACCCTTTTCCTCTATAATGAACGTAAAACATTCTAGGCGGAAAGCATGTGCAATTAATCTCATTCTGAATCCGGTTGTGATTTTCCATTGAACAGATGTACGGTTGTGATTTTCCATTGAACAGATGTACCTCGTGTACAAAGACTTGCGTGGATTTCCTACTGAAACACAGCGTACGCTCCAATCCAGAAAACGTCGTACGCACAAAAACAATCAGATGCACCAGAGGCACCGCACATTTCCACGGTCATTTCCTTCTTGATACTTCTTGAACTTTGCTGTGAAAAAGAATGTATGCCACATTTTTGTGCGTACGCACCCTTTGTACATGAGGCCCCAGGGCTCTATAAATATATGCTTGTGGGGGGACGTGCGGCATTGGCCCTGCAGATGGAACCGGAGAGTCATCACCCAGGGTCTGCTGCTGGGTGGACATGGTCTGATTCGCAATCACACCTGCCAGGAGTGTGTGTTTATGTGGCTGCTCTTGCTGGCAGCAGCGCTGGAGAGGAGCCGAAAGGCCGAGCCAGCACGACAAAGCTAAAAGCAAGCCGTTGTATATGGCTTGCTTTTAGCTCCCGTTGGGATGTGTTATTTAGTATTTTGTGGCAGTTATGTGCAACCTCACCTTCCTACTGCTCTGTGCTAGGAACCCCTTACAATGCTACATCAGGCCAAACCAAGATATATATATATATATATATATATACAGATTTGGTTCCTGAAGACTTCTTCATTAGAGGGTAGACTCACATTCTAGATCCTTCAAGAGAGTTCTTCAGTGACCACACTGTTGTCGTTGACTTTAATCCTATTAAATCTCAAGCACAAAGAGAATTAAGAGGTTTACGTTGGGGAGGCCACGGACCCAGCTCTCCGTTGTCTCAAGCAGAACCTCACATTCAGCCAGACACTAAGGGGTCGCCACTGACTGCACTGGTGCACGTCCCCTTCCTCTTTGGACGAGGCCGTGTTAAACCCCAGCAATCGAGGGAAAACATTGGCAGTGGCGACACATGGAGACACCGACGATGTCCGCGGATCAGATCAGTGATGTCATCCAGAAATGGGTGAGTCGTCGAGGAGACAAGGGTTTTTGTGTGGGCTGTTAGCTAGGTTAGCAACCTTTGGCACAATGGAGTGTGTTGGGTACTGGGCCTATTACAGATATCCTATACAGCACACAGGCAGTTCACCTGTTGCCACAGACCGAGATAATGGCCAGTTAAGTATCTGTATAGCAACTAGTCACAGTTGCGTTTCAATGATCTCCTGAAACTAAGCTCTTGTTGGGGTATCCAGAGAAAATCTGCACCTCAGCAACTGAACACATTCAGAGGACTAAAGTCCAGCAATGGCTACAACCTATTGAACGATCCAACATAAAATAGTAACACAATAACAATTACTGGTAGTTAAAGCTAGATATTACAAAAGTGGATGCAATAAACAGTGTCAATGGGATTAATAATCAAATGTATATATCCAGCCTCTTATCTTTTGACTATGGAAAGAAGCAATGGAATAGGGCAGATCACATTAATCCAACACAGGACCTAATCTTTAAATGGGAGCCTCATCATATCAATATTCTTATGTTAAACTATTAAACAAAAGCAATTATCAGTTATCTTCAATTTTATGAAAATGTTCCCATCTTGTTCTGACCCATCTTGCTTTAGAGAAACACAGCCGATGAAGGTTTGGAGCCAGAAGACCACAAGCTCTTCCTGGACCTCGGACACAGATGCCTTGCTCAAGGGGACACTGCCCAACTACTGACATTTCTTCAGGATGTGAGAAACCAGGTAAATGATGCACTCTGATTGGTTGGAGGTATTTAGGCATTATACATTGAAATTGAGTTAAATTAATAGAAAGAAGATGGTTGGTTTCATGTATGAAATATTTCTGAGTTGATTTAGTGAAAGAGTTTGTGTTGGTAAAGGTCATGGCAAGCACCAAGTAAAGTCACACATAATGGTGAATAACCACGAGAGCATTTCAGAGTTCCACCCACTAAAATTCACCATGCTAAGAAATTCACATCTATCATGGACAGCTCCCACCTGGGTAACTGGAGATGTCAGTCTCAGGACTGGGGCAGTGTGAATCTGTTATCATTCCCAAAGGAGTCAACAAAGGGGAAAACATAGACATTGACCTCCTCCACCAGACAGAAGCAAGAGCATGTAGCAGTGCTCTGCCTCCATCAGTGCAGACATCATGTGTAATGGCCTTCTGACCTGGGACTGAGTGAAGCAAACGGGGCAGCTTCACATTCAAGGTTTCATTGAATGGTAGTCGTCTCCCCTTCTCATCCACCCTGTTTTTGTGTCTTCAAGACAAAGTTTGCGGTGTATCGATTTTGTATCCCATTCCTAAAGCGCAACACAAAGGCTCAAATAGGGTAACGTATGGGTGCAATCAGAGAGATATTACCAGCTGCCTTGAGATGAAGTAACAGGAAATGGTTTGAACATGGAGGCAATATGCAATATTGCTTAAGAATGATGAGTACAAATGTATGTGGTCTCTTTGAATCAGGAAATCGTCCAATCTATGGGATGTGGTCTCCTGGCACCTCTTGCAAATGAAATGATTCATAAAGAGAAGAGTTTGGTCCAATGTGAGTTGGCTATGACTCACCTCACCATGGTAGGTAAACCAACCATGAACTCTCAGTAGACAACATATACACCTACATTTAGCTCAACAACTGTATCTCATCATCTGGTCTTCCTTTTGGCTCTAGACGTGCAAGCCAAATGATCTCCTATGTGGTCTGCTGAAATTGATAGACGGAATTGATGCCAGTGCTATCTCAGACACCATCATAGCACTGGCACCACATCTTCAAACAGGTAACGCGAGTGTTCAAAAGAAGTCACAACTAACTCATCAACACACCACACGGCTCTGGTGAGCTAAAGGAAGATGATTATTTTTTTGTGATCTCATCTATCATCTGTGTTTTGCCTAGGTCCTCTATCAACCGTTACCTAGATGTACCTTATTATAACCTAATACCTTAATCTGACGTGGCATGGGAGTTTCCACAGTAAGGGGGCGATTTAGCGTGACAAAAGGTGCTAACAGATGCAACCTCTGTAATATATGTAATTATAGATTTATTTTTTGGGGGGACTGTGGTTATTATTATGATGATTCATTATTATTTCACTTTTTGAAAATGTTATTTCTTCACATGCTTGGTAAACCAGAGACCACAGCACCTATCTACCTATCTACCGGTCTATTCTGGAATAAAAATGTTGTGCAACATGGGTCAAAAATTGTTCATTTCATACATCATCTGCCTATCCATCCTCCTAAATTGCACCAATATTCCACAGCTATGGCCTGTACTTGCAATTCCCGACAGATAGACAAATAGAAAAGTATTTGGCACCCCCTGCTGGGATAATATAATCTCAAACTAGGGCTCCTTATCATCCTTAAACAAATGACCCCTAAATCTGCCACCACCTTGATAGGTCATAAACCAAGGAGAGCTCAAAGAGAGATCAATTTATATGCACCTGTATATGTTAAAGCTTGACCTTATATGATATGATACAATCCTTTCGTAATTGATCCATCCAGGTATTTCAAAGTTATTTGAATTTTTCAAATTCTTTGCTACCAAACAACACAACCCTCCCACATCAGTGATTCCCTCTCCACTTTGTATCCTCCGAAGTGCTGCTTCGTATGGGCGAGGGACGAGCGGCCTCTTTGGACCTGGTTCTGTCTTCCGTTCAGAAGCAGCTTTCCCGGCTGCCAGTGCCTTACACTCAGCAGCTGGAAGAGGCCGACCAGTACGGGCTGGGTCGCAGCTGCAGCGCCCTGACAGACCTTGTCAAGCCGTTCGTGGAGGAGGTGAAGGGGAAAGACGACAAGGAAAGCGCAAAATGCCTGGAAGACCAAGTGATGAATGATGCACTTCTTAAATTGTGGGTCCCAATTGTATCTTTGAGACGTTTAGCTTAATCTTTCTGTAACATGACCACTTATCACACATCTTCTTCTGTATATAATTAGTAATGATATACTAATTTGGCAGTTGTCGCTGCATGCATGATGAGAAACCAACTAAGTGGCATTGCATTGATAATGCTCTGTGCTCTTTATCTTACAGCTGCATGAGGAGCCTGAGAGAGCCCCTCTTCCAGGTCCAACTAGACCCAGGCAAAAAGTCATCCCTGTGGTTCTTTGCAGCAGAGATAATGGTTTGAAAATGACTTTTTCATCAATAGGTTGATTAGCTTCAGTCAGTTGGCAGTAATGCAGAAAGGAAAAGTAAACATTGGGATGGAAATAGGGTGTCCAGAGAAATGTGCGGTTTAGATTGCAAAACCAACAACCTTTATCTCTGACCAAGTGGGTACCACAAGTACCCCATGTTCCACCAACAGGGAACTGAACGTTCAGAGCTTTTCAACGAAAGGTAAATTGGTTCTGAACCCAAAATGTTTTTCCCTTGACCTAAAGAGCAGACCATCAAGACATTAGCGGGTGTGTCGTAATGTACAGGTTGGAAGGAAGATGGAATAATAGAGTCTCATACTACGGTCTGCTCAGAATGAGGGGCTGCGTCACTTAATATAGACTCAATTGAACCAGTTCAAGAACCAGATCAAATTGGGTGGAAAAGGGCCTACGGAGGGTCATGAGATGCAGTGGAAGTAACTTCAAATATATAAGTGGATATATAAGTGGGGCTTTTGTTTGAGCAGCAAGGTAATGGCCCCATGTCTCCCTCTCCCCAGGTCATATTGGCATCTCTTCAAAAGCCTCTGGCTGACCTTCTGCTGTATGTGCCCAAGAAGCAAGGCATGATAGCAGAAGAGAGCCAGTCTGATGAGTGCAGGGCGTCCTTTGCGTACCTCCTCTTTGTCCAGCTCATCGGCATAGACTACTTCCCTGCAGTGTTCAGGTAAACAATATGGCTGATCATTAAGGGACACGCTAGGAGACTACATATTCAGACCAGAGATGGAGTGGTAATCCAGTACATATGAAACAGATTACTGTTGATCTCAATTACAATCCTCATCATCCTCGTCATTTATTTATGTTCTTCTGTTCAGCCCTCAGTTTATACTTCAGTGCAACATGGAATACATTAATCTGCTGCTCAGTAGGCAAGTATCTGTGCAATAGGAGATGGTGTCAATAGTAAAATGAAGGCTGTCTTAAAATAACGGTCCAATTGTTTAACAGAAAAGACGAATCATACGTACTCAAAGGACTGGTAAGGACGCAAACTCACTGTATGTTCTTCTAGCTATAGCCAACATAAATAGGTTCTCCTGAGTACCCTATAGGTACTCCTGAGTACTTCTATTTTACACTGTTGTACTTTACAGTACAATTTATTGACTATTTTTACATTTTATTGTAATAAAAATGGATAACATTCAATCTGTTATTTATGTACAATCACGTTTTCCCTCCAGAAATTGTATGCCATAAGCCTGGACAGTGTAGAGGACGGTAGCCTCACAGCGGATCTACTAGAACTGGAGATGTTCTACAGCGTTCCACAGGTACTGAATATCAGGGGTAATAAGTACTGTAGTAATATAACATATTACTGTAATAGTCATCAAAATGCTGACTTTGTCACAAAGGATAGTTAAAACATTTGTACTTAATGTTACCTAAGTATACGCCCATTGTGTGTTTATTACAGAAATTGCGACATATTCTTATTGACTGTCCTTCGAGACAATTGGTGAGTATGAGAGAGACTATTTCATTCTCCCATGGGAAGACGACTGAATACAACAATGCTGTTCTCACAGAGAGAGAGGGGCCTGCTGGTGCTTCAGAGCTTCATCAACAAGTTGAATTCGGAGGCTAAACACAGATTTTTCAGGTGACAATTTGAGTTCAAGAAAACTGCTTAAATGTTGATAAATGTATATGCTCTGATGTTTAATGTTTTGCACAGGCGCATGCTGAAAACCAGCCAGCATTCAGGAATAGAGGGTGTCATCATCAAGAACATCAGAAATCAGGTTGACCTTTCAATGAAGGTACCCACATTGATGAAATAAATAGATCTCATTTAATACATTTATTTAATTGGATTTCATGGAGTATCTATTCAAAATGGATACAAAATTGGATTGGACACCTGAAATATTTGTTTTGTGCTCTTTGGCGGCCCCCTATGATGAAAAATAACACCACGCCGCTACAAACACACACACGCTGCTAGGTGATGGAAACGCGTCACTATCTGTACCACCAACATTTTAGGGCTGTTATCAGTGCGAAGATTAAAATGATCAATTTTAAATTAATGGAATATTCTCTACAAGATCATATTTTACGGCTAGGGCTAATTTATAAGAAACATGGCATCCTCAGTAGATGCAGGTTGGGAGATACTTCTGTGACCTGATCATTCCTCCCATAGCCGGGGAACGAGAACGAATGGTTCTTGGGAGAGGAGTTCATTCCCCTGCTGGAGCAGGCACTGAGTTTACCGCAAGGTGCCAACACGTACCTGCTGCAGAACATGGACAGGTGGGTACGGGGGGAAATGTGCACTATTCCAGTCTTACCATAGGGAATGAAACAATTAGTAATGGGTCTTCAAGTTGTCTCTACACAATGACCTATTGGAAGGTTTGTGACAAAACAATACACAATAAGTGTTCCAAGTCAATATATAGCAAGGGACAACAGAGAATCTTCATTTGATGATGTTATTGCGGGTGATAAGGTTGCTCATTGAGCGTCAGAAATGTGGTGTTTGGGGTCTATTTTCCCCACGTATTCAAGCGAGTGAACAGTTACCGTAGACTCACATGGCCAAGTCAAGCCATTCACATTACGGTGACGGGTCTGTTGATCAGTGAGGAAGAAAAAGCAATACAAAACCAAGCAGGGGGGGGGGGGGCAGCAGGGACCAGGGTACAGAACACACTCACAGTCCTGAGTCGTTCCAAGATTGAGTTTCTAAGATGACTTAGATATATTTTTCAAGATACACTGTTGGATGGACATTTGGGTCCTGTTGCCTATCACTTTAACATAAACAGCTTCCCTCAAGCAGGGTCATGGAGGGCCTGAATCTTCTACGTTATCTTGTCATCAGAGGTAAAGAATGGCAGAGCAAAGTGAGTGACCAGTTCACCTCTTCATTGTATGATCCATTTGCTTGGATGCTAAACACTGGATGCTTAACACCTTCCTCTGCTGGTAGTCAAGTGTGTGGGAGGAACTGTGCCGAATCACAGATGACCACCTGGAAATTATGCGTGTGTGCATCACCATGTCAAGAAAATATTACATCAGTGAAGCAAACACCCTGCGGGAGGATTACAAAGTGAAAGTGAAAGGTAGGCACCTACTTCGCCTGTTAGTTTCCAACCAAGTTTGACCTCTCTAAAGCCTCTTCAAATTGAAATGATGGACCTTGTCAGCAGTGATGGAATTTACACATTACATATTACAACCTTTTTCATTTTAGCTTTTGTTTTATCTATAAATGTTTAAACACTAACTTCCTCTGTCTTTTATCAAATATGGAATACAAGTTATTCAGAATATGATATTTGATTTGTTATTATTGTTATTTGTTATTTTAGTTTAATACTCTGAATGTGTTCTGGGGCACAGAAACAACTTCTAATATGTGTTATTCTAGAGGCCCGGGCA
This sequence comes from Gaidropsarus macrophthalmus, assembly GCA_027123715.1. Classification (NCBI taxonomy): domain Eukaryota; kingdom Metazoa; phylum Chordata; class Actinopteri; order Gadiformes; family Gaidropsaridae; genus Gaidropsarus; species Gaidropsarus macrophthalmus. Next base: position 1,913,561 of record JAOTIX010000016.1, read on the forward strand.
GCAGCTAGGTCCACTCGGCTTGTCCAAAGCTTGAATGTGAAGCATGACAAGATGGCTGATATGTCCCCAGAGGTCCAATACCAGGTACCGTGGCACAGAAATATCCCCAAAATTGTTAATTGTAGTGGCAACTGTTAGATTACCCAATTTGATACAAGTGGTCAGGGGATAATGGTTTCTTTGACATATTCTACTTCAGTTGTTTGCCACGGATCAGGCCCAAATATATTTTTTAACTGTGACGCATTTTTTCAGGTCATGCAGAATGCCTTGGTGACCTTTGACCTAATGGAAAGCCTTATATTTCGCATTGACGAGATAAAGGATGAGAAGGCCAAGAGTGTAAACTAAAGAGTTCTGTTAGAGACTGAAATAGCCAGCTGCCCATATCAGCCAATTGCATTGCACACCATTGTCCAAAGCAAAGGCTTCTCTTTATGCATTCCACTGTTGATGTTTAATAAACAGTATTTGGGTGAATGTTTGAGTGGAACTACTTGAACCAATGGCAAAATAAAGCAAGAATGAAATGTGCATATTACTATATCCAACAGGATCCCTTAAGACATTATGTATAATGACTGCTCTTGTTATATTTGTTATCCCAACTTCACATCTCTGAGCATCTTCCACACTGGGCTGCGTTCAATGATGTGGGCTCTGGCCAGTGACAGACGGTCTCGAATGCGGTCCACATGGGGCTTGCTGGTGGCCTGCACGCATACAGTTATAAATACAGGGATTTAATGCACTGTTGAATCAAAGCATGCATCAATCCATAGTATCCATCAACTTTCTTTCTTCCAAGCCTTTGCAACTGTAGCTGTGATAAAGTCATGTTCACTTGATTAAATCCAGTCAAGAAATATTACAGAAGATATACTGAAGATCACACATGATTATCCCTACCTTAGAGATAGTCAACATTCCTTTGACGATGTCACAATTGTTCCGCACTGGAAGAATTCTCAGATTGCTACCAAAGAATCTAAACATATAAAATTATTGTTTCAAGGTTACAATTCCCATACAAGAGTTTTGATTTGAAGTGTCATAATGACTTCTGCATAACCTGTGCACATGTCACATGAATAACTTGAGTTGAGTTGTGTGGTTAGCCTACCTCTGTTGAATATCTGATAAGATGTCCAGCTCTCTCTTCCCAATAAATGGAGCACAGAGAAGTAGAAAGCTGTTCCGATGGACTTGGATAAAGTTCTTTATCTTCTCAAAGAGTCCAGTCTCGCTAACATTTTCAGGAAGTTCATCTGAGTACACTACCAAAAATGCAGTTCCTGAAGAAAATTATAAAACTGGAAATAATGAAACTGCTAATTAACATCCCCTCATTTGAACCAGTAACGCTAGGCACGTGTTCAACAGTAGTACATGCATTGCGAGTAAGTGAGTGTGTGTGTGTGTGTGTGTGTGTGTGTGTGTGTGTGTGTGTGTGTGTGTGTGTGTGTGTGTGTGTGTGTGT
>JAOTIX010000016.1:2801928-2812108 GCA_027123715.1 Gaidropsarus macrophthalmus
ATTATATAGAATTAAATGCAATTAAACAGTTGTATGATGTATTTACGATGTATTTTATTTATGATGATTTATTATTTATGATGTATTTACAAAACAAAGATTTTGAATATGACAGACAGACAGACAGACAGACAGACAGACAGACAGACAGACAGACGTCTCTCGTCGGTCCCTGACCTGCTCCCTCTGGGGTGACGGTCTCCAGCTTGACCGCCAGGGGGAAGTTGGTTTCCTTGTAGTGGTCCAGGGCGTGGCCGTTGCCCCCGCTGCCGTCGAAGAACCACTTCCCGCAGAGCACCGCTCCGTCGCTGAGGTTCAGCCACAGGTTCTCCCTCATCTCACACTTCTGGCACTTCCAGCCGCTGGCAGGGGGGAAGAGATGACGAGAGGCCGTCAGAAAGGAAACGGACCAGGGTGTTTAAGAACGTGATCCAGGGTGATGAACATGTCTGCTAACAAAATATTATATATTCTTTAAAGGTGTCATTGCATTGGTTTTTTTCATCAATCTTGCAGTGGTCTCTAGTATTAATGAATGCCCTCTGAGCCGGCTTTGGTGAAAAGAATGCTCTGGTGCGCCTGTTTCAGGCTGTTCTAGTTTGGTAGAGGGGGTGAAGAACAACACGTTTTTGGCTCTTACTCCTGAATATTCATTACATTTAGATGACTTGACTCTGACTGGCTGACAGCGCTGTCCGTCACAGTGATGTTAGCGGTCAAGATAGCAAGCCAAGGTAGATGGGGCCATGAATACTAATGCACAAACCTACGTCAGTGTGCAGGGCTTTTCTGATCCGCACGTTTATCCCTCTAATTTCTTACATTGGCTAATGCATGCAATGGGGGTAGAATAACATTTTCACGTGCAGCATGCATATGCAAAAGGAGCAAGTAAAAACTGTTTAATCGGTGAAGGACACCTTTAATTGAAAACATTACTAGATCCATCAGGTCTTTTACAGCAGGTCAGCCTCTCCACAACATGCTTGACTCATGTTACACCTACAGTGGACGAGTTTGACATGTTTGGGAGGAGCTTCCAGGAAGCAGTTAGATGTTGCCTACCTAGGCCTGATCCTGACCCCATTGTCCAGCTGTCTGAGGCTCCTGGCGTGCTTGGACACCTGGATGTCCTCCTCCCAGGACTCAGGCTCCTGTTTCTTGTAGGCCGACGGTGAGTTGAGAACCGCATCGCACGCTATCGTCACCTGTACACCATCATCAGTACAAGATAAGGAGACTGGAGACACGCCAAGGTGACCAGTATATACTATATATATGAATGTTCAATGCAGCAGTAAGTATGACTATAAAACTAGAAACAGAACACCGGTAATATAAGCTCAGCCTGCCGTGTTTTTCTAAATTGCTTTAAAAGACAAAGGCCACATGGAGTGAGCTCATAAAAGTGAAACTAGCAAAAGTTAGAATAGCAACAGAAAACTTAAAGAAAGATCACCACAGAGACCAATGGAATTCCAAATGAAGCTATGCTCCCACTGTTTCACAAGCTCAGTGTCATAACAACAACACAATTTGTGCACTCACATAATAAAGTATGCCTGTCAAAAGGAGTGCATGAAGGTACTGCTTCATGCTAATTAGAACCGTCCCCTTAGGCAATGTCGGAAAGGAACAAAACGCAAAGAGACACATCAAACCTTTGAAACAGCAAAACATTCTTTGCGAGAGGGCAATGAAAAACACAATGTTGAGCACACACACACACACACACACACACACACACACACACACAGTAGTTCTGACATTTGAAACTCCTACCAAAGTTCAACACCCCTTCACAGCAACACACAATCCTCAAACAACACCACCAAAATCACAACCAAAGTGGAACCAGACAAAGGTGGTAAACCAAGATAGCAGCTCTTGGAACCAGAAGCGGTAGACACGGTCCAAACCCTGGGCCAGCCGGAGGGGCTCACTGACCAGTGCAGGAAGCTCCTCGATGTTGGGCAGGGCGATCTCAAAGTGGTCTGGGAATATGACGAGCTTGGCCTCGTCCTCGTACTCATAGTCCTCCCCGTTGAAGTACCGGTTTAGCTCCAGATCTTTTCAAAATGGCGGAAAACAGATTTAAACTTTATTCAGATTCAGATTCAGAATACTTTATTAATCGCCGGGGGGAAATTGTTTTCGTTTTGGTTCCGTGCAAGATAGAAATACAGCGTGAATGGAAACAAGCAATTGGGTTAATTGGGTTGTTGTCCCCGCTAGGAGGGACTTTTTGTGTCATGTAAGCAAATACATTAATTCACCAAACTGGGCTCAATCAAGGAAGGTTTTCCTAAAGTGCAAAGGTAGAAAAAACATTTCTATTTTTGTATTCATATTCTGAATGAAACAATATCACCCTTTTGAACTGGGAGAGAGAGTTTGAATAATTATTCAGAACATTTCAAAATAGCCAACGTGTGCCTGCCTCGGCAAGTCCTGTGTTCGCTTATTTTCTTTTATCATAAGAATCATAGCTTTCATTAATTTAAATCTAGTAAATACAAAAAAACTAAGAACTGAAATGACTCTTCAGACTTTCTGAGACTCAATAAATAGACTGGTATGAGCTAGGTTGCTCAACCACACGTCAACACCAGAAGTTGTTGCTCAACGACACTTCAACAGGCCAATGGAAATCGAGGGATAAAATGAGGGTACATTTCAAATGTTCCCTTAAGTAGTCATTTACTGAATTTACAATTGAATGTGGGGGAATTCATATACTGCCTGTATGATATTTATTTTAAATTACATATACATTCATAGCTCAATCTCTTTAGAATTGTATAATCCAGCCTCTTCCAATACAGCATTATACCAAAATGAAACGAATACAACATGTTTATAACCAATCATGAGGCATTCAAATATATTTGCCAGGCCAGTAAACACCAGAAGCTGTCTGATAGCACCACTTATAGCGAGAAGAGTCCCTTCTCCATCATAGGCTAAAGATGTACAATGAGCTGGCCTAGGAGTAATAACAGCTGCAGCACAGGCTATTCTGCGAAGCTTCTCCATTAAACAGCATTGTTGCCGTGTCATCTTGTGTCACAGTGACGTCTGAGCTGAGGGTAGCTGGCTTATTAGATCACCGGACTGGATATAAAAATTACCGAAGAAGCCTCAGACCAAACACTATGTCAGATGTTATAGAATATACCGTATTACCAGTCAGGGTGAGGTTTTCTGTTTCAGCTGACAATAAGGATTGTGTTAAAGGTTGTATCAGCGATTCTAGGGCAAAATATAAATTACCACATTCATCTGATTTTTGTTACGATCCGCAAGCTGCCCGCCCCATAAGCAGGCAGTCAAAAAAAGGCGTCTCAGTAAGGCAGGCCATGCTCCGAGATGGTACACAAAAACAAATGTTACTACCAGCCACTCCAGAGTCGCATTTTTTTGATGGCCTGCTTACGGGAGCAGAATCTCTGATACAACCTTTTTGTCACAGCTTAAAGGTCTTTTCAGCGATTTATAGGCCGAAATCGCATCTGTGTATGCTCCGAGATCGTACACAAAAACAAACGGTACTACTAAACAAATGGCAGAATCGCGGATACAACCTTTAATGCTTTGACCCAACACATACTAAAAAAAGACAGTGAGGTTGATTGGTTGATCAGTAAAGTGTAGTGAAGTGAAGTGTTGGTCATAGCAGTACAATATTGTTTAGTATATTGTAGTCCATATACTACATACCAGTAGCCTGTAGTACAGCATTGTGTACAGTGGAGTGCTGTTGGGAGATCTCTCTGCCACAGCACAACTAGGAACTTTTACATGACTGACAGGAGGGGAGGGGGTGAAAGGTCGAGTGGAAGAAAATCCTTCCAGCCAGCAAAACGGGTGAGGGCATGGGAGGGCGAGTGGAGTCGAAGGGGTGAGGGGTGGGGGGGGTGGCAGACAGAGGGCCAGAGACACCTGGTCCTCAGTGACCAGAAAAGCAAGCGTCACCACCACCCCCTCCCTCACCACCCCCCTCTCCCCCAGCAGCAGAAGTGTGTCAGTCCTGGAGGGACGGACAGTCGGAGGAGGTGGGGGGGGGGTAATCTGACAGGCGGGGGCAGCTGAGGGGTACATTTGGGCGGTGAGCATGTGCTGGCGATGGGGCAAGAGCAAGAGGCGTGGCCCAGAGCGGTAACCGTCTCCTGTAGGCCCCCGGCCTGAGCATGTGGCACTTTGAATATAGAACAGTTAGCAACCACACACACACAAATAAATGCGCTATATATAGAGCCCAGCTTGGCATGGGAAATATCAATTGCTCTCCGAGTAAGAGGAGGGAGGGGGGGAGGGGCAGGTAAGGGTTCATGGCTGAACCTTAAAAACAACAACAGTAAAGTGTGTTTGGATGATCCCATGTTGAGCAACCAATTCCACGTTTACAGTATATCAGATTTGGTTCCCTGGAATCCTTTTAAATACAGGACAACATCAGACCATAATAAATCACTACAACCACAACATTATAATTGTTATATTATTATTTTTATATGTGGGATATTATTGACTGAGCCACTATGACGGGGTCTTTGTCCTGCATTGAAGGAAACGGAACGTCACAGAACATGATCCGTTCAAACCTTAAGACGGACAGGAAGCCAGACCTCCGGGAAGACGACTTACCGAGAAACACCTTTCCATTTCGTCTCCGGGGGATAGCGCCACTAGCGGCCCCTGTTGCTTTCTGCGGGAAACATGAAATGGCACAATGTTTTAAACACACGTTTGGCACATTAGTATACTCTAAAAACAAACAAGCCTTTTTCCGGGGCAGTGATTCCACTTGATCCTCTGAAGGCAGAGAGAGAGTCTACTATGAGTACGAAGTGAGAAACGGCCATTTTTGAAACTAGTTTGAAACATTAAACCGAAGGAGCAAATCTTCAATTCATAAGCTCATTGGAAACATATCGTCAATCACGTCAGAGTCTCCATAACACATTCATATCTAGCGTTTCTTTTTTGTATGCGGTAATTCGACAACGACACCAATAAGATTGAAGGGGTTTCCCGTGGCTTGGCTCATTTTCCTCGCAGTACCTGCTGGAGTGGAGACAGGTGTCAGGTTACGAGGCATGGGGGGAACCCAGAAACCAGTACGGTTAAAGGATAGGTTCCACCATCAGGGTGGAAGCTCAGATTAGCGGACGGGGCCAACAGCACAGTCTGAACAACACAACCAAATAATCCTGGACTAAAGCTTCCTCCAGTCAATAAATGTAATTTTTTTTAAAAGGGCAAATGTGACCAAACCTTCCTCCAGTAAATAAATGTCATTTTTTTTAAAAGGGCAAAGGTGACCAAACCCAGCTCATGAGTGTCCTGCGACGGATGTAAACAACAGCGATATATCACATTTGCTTTTGCAGAACCTGTATCGCAAGTCGATGTCATGTAAGTTCACACAGTCTGTACTGATGTAAGTTCACACAGTCTGTACTGAATGATGCAGATGGATTCCAAAACACAAAAGTGCAAAAGTGCAGTCACGCTAAATGCTCTTCAGTACGGTCGACACAACAAAGTCGGTATTACAAAGGATACTGTAACAGATTTAGTGAAATAAGCTGAGACGGATATGAAGATTTGATCACCCAGAACGATACAGTGCTTACGGGAACAGGTCCAGATCCACTTTTGATAGGATCAGTACGACACAAAGAGACGGGCACTAATCTGACCGTAAAGCTAGATATCATCAAAAGCTCTTCCATCCACGTCTCTCACTGCGGCTGACGTAGTAAAGAGACAGTGCAACCCAGACCTCTCTTTCCCCTGGATACTACCTCCAGAACCACCATGGGTGGGGGGGGGGGTCCTCAGGGCAGAACCACAGGTTCTGCCTGTGGAGACCTTGGTCTCTGGGGCACTTTCTTTGAATAAGCACCTTAAAACGTAAACTCCAGACCACACACACTGCACATTTTACCATCGCTACAGGAGGGAGTCCCAGCTAAGAAGGTTCTGGAATCAAACCCAAATGTCCACAGCATGCCTGTAGCCATCGTTGAGCGTAATAATAGCCAACCCATTGCTGCATCCCAGATTCACTGCAAACAGTCCTGGACGAAAGTGTTGAGATGAATGATGACACCAGTAAAACTCTTCTAAATCACCAGTCGGACTCAAGATGAGACAATTGGCCTAATTCACTTTTCGCTTGGTGAGGTAACTGAATTTACACTTCTTAATTTAGTTCCCTCCATCAGACTAGCATTTAGAAGCAAGATGGCCACGAGTTGATTAAGGCCCTATTTTCACGCCTTTTACCAAGAAAACCAATTTTTAGTTTAGGCCGTCACTGGGCAACACGGATGGGGGTGGGAGGGATAAATAGCCCAACAGACCGACCGACCGACTGACACAGACAGGCAGGCAGGCAGGTCGGACAGACAGGCGGACGCAACCGCGACCCAGGGAATGCTGACACACTGTAGTCCAAGAGGTCACATGGGAGGGGGGGAAAAGTAGACAGAGGAGCTGGATATGACCAGCTGTTTGTAGCCGGGATCCGGCCAGGGAAATAGGAGCTTCCTTACAGAGAAGCGGCTTAGCCACATGATCAATGAAAACATACCAGCAGCTTCTGGCTCTGCTTTACACGATCGTACCTGTAAATTCAGGGCTTATTGGGACTGATCAGGGCCACTGGTGTTACTACACACAGACGGAGATGGAGCCTAACTTTATGGACGTGTTTTAGATCGAAACCCCTAATATCTCAAATGCGGCGATTCTGTCTTAGCATCGTCATCGTCATCATCTAATTCCCAGAAAGCGAATTGGCTTCGCAACAAATGTGTCAGAGAATACACTTTACAAAACCAGGTTTTGGAGGGATACGGTCCACAACCATGAGTTCTGCTGACAGAGCGCTGGCTGAAGAAGACTTTTAATTAAGCCCAGGAAGTTGCATCTCATAGCCTGAGGACGAGGCCATGTTGCTTTTAATAAATTCCAAAACATTCATTAACACAAGTTTCACAAGCTGCTTGCTCTGCAACATGCTGTTCCAGACCTTAAGGGCTAATGCTACCTGTCTGAGAAGGTTCATCTACCACACCACAGAAGGCTGTACAGCACAATGAGATAAAAACATGTCGCTTTTCAGAGCCGTTTCCTCTTTTTAAAATGTCTTTGTCATTCGTAAACAGGGTTTGAGAACTTTTGTCTTTGGTTTTTAGAAAAATAATAGACAATGTGATTTAAAATGTTTACACACAAATAAAAGGAATCAGTAAACCAAAACCAAAAGATGAAATCACAGCAAATCCTTACCTCCTTCACGTGTCTTTTGAGGTGCATGTAAACGCTCTGTCCCGTTTTACGGTAATGTCTCTCCACATGTTCCCTTCCGAAGCCCAGGAACGTGTTCATACATACATAGAGCCCCCCCTCCGACTCCTGCAAGAGGAACAACACAGAGATTAGACACAACACAACACACACACAGGAAAACTATTTACACATTTAAGAGTTTATTTTACCCAAAGTGACCTAAGGCTTTTGGATATTAACCAACAGCGCTATCCTAATAAGCGATGAGGTGGATCAAACTACTCTATTCTGATTTTGATGTAAGGCTAGATTACAAAAAGACAGTGACCAACCACTGATGCCATTGATTCAAACCTCTAGCCCTTCTTACTGACAGTACAGAAAACCCAGTCAAGTTGAGAGCTAGTGCTTGCTGTTTTTCTTATCAACATGCCATCGTTCACCATCATCATCGAGCAGCATTGTTCGACTTAAGCATATAGCCAACGCCTGATCCATGACTAATACTCTAACCCTTTGGGTCACCCAGGGGAAACAGCTTTGGATCTGCTGAGCGCACATCACGTTGTCCATTCTTTACCAAGACAGTGCAGTCGGGAACCAGCCGTCAATGCGTCACCACTGGACGATTAAGACTTCATGGGCTCAACCAATAAGATGACTCCATCATTCTATGAGACGTTCATGTTTTTACAATGGTGCAGTATGCTACAAGGCTATTGATCTGACACTCACGTTTGGTGTAAGGCTATAAAACCCTCTGACAACCCTTTAAGTGGCTCAAAGTGACACATGAGCCTCAACAGAGGGGTAAAAATAAACCATTCCTCAATGCAACATGTTAAAGTCCAGACAGCTGAGTCACCCTTCAAATCTATTTGGTGTGTAGGCCTACATCCATTATTCATATTATTATTCATATTCATATTCATATTCATATTATTATTATTATTGTGGCTAAAATCCAGGCCTAGGCATGATTTCTGGGCAGTATTCATCAGGCCAAACAATGAGCTTCTAGATCGGTTGACACATGAAACACTCACCATTCAGATATTAAGATTGTGATCATTTACTGTAATGTATGGATGACAACATGACAACATAAACAAATCAGCGTAATAGCCATCAGGCCAGATAAGCAAGTGTAATTAGTATGAACATTCCGCAACAACATCTTAATCTTGGTGTCGTATTTAACCAAGTAAATTCCTTTTGTACACTATAGGGCTTAAATATATTGAGAAGTGTACATCAATGTATCTAGCGTTGTAGAGTCTATCCTATAATGACGGAATGATACTTTGCAGTCAACTAGATATGGCCTATGTATTAAAGGAAAAGCTGGAGTCTGTATGGTCAATGAGTATCGGTGCCTGCCTCCAGTTAAAGGATGAGCAAGTATTGTATTTCTTCATTTCCGTTGACATTTTCAACATCCTTATCCTTTCTTAAAAGCTACACATTACACATCGGCGCCAATACGATCCATGCCAAGTGTCCGCATGTGTTAATGGCTTAATTGAATGGGACGGCTGCGGTTCCAGGTGTAAACCATGTGATGTAAACAATGTTTGATTATTTATTTTTCTCACACATCCTCTTCCAAGTTCGAGAGAACAGCGGCGATGGATGAGTCAAGCACAGCCACACACACACACACACACACGCGCGCACGCGCGCGCTAGCACTAGTACGAGAGCAAACAAGCATCCCCCACCCACCCCCAGACAGACACTTACTGGAGAATCGTAGGAAAAGGCACATTCGCTCTTGAAAACCCTGTCTCCTGTTTTGGGTACCCTGATGGTGGGCATGAACGGGACCAGCAGCTCTCCGAGATCTGCAGCCATGTTCGCATTCCCGCTCCTGGCACACAAATGCTGCGAGACTCACCAGAGCAGCGCTGTCACAGGCGATGAGGCTATTTTTAAGGCGCTTGGTGTCCACATTCCTCCAGTAGCAGGGGGGATGTCGAGCGGACAATAAAGCGACAGCGTTGCGTACAACACGGAACAAATAACAAAAATACAAAAAAGGATAATGTGCTTGTTTTCTTCAAAAAATGTTTACCTGCGCATGAATGTCATTGCCCACGCTCCGATCCAAACATGCTCCGCTGCCCCGCCCTCTTTGGCCGATTCACAGTCAATTTGATGTTTTTTTGTCCAATAATTCCATAAAAACATGATATTCCAGGATCTGGCAAAGCTCAAAACAGAAGGAATATTATGATTGTACTACTATTCCGGGAGTACAATTCTAAAAAGGCGAATTGGTCAGGGATTGTAGGTAAATAGAAACAGGTAAAAAGTTAACTAAACGCGTTGTCCCACACGTTCAAGATTTTATCGATCTTCAATTATATACTTTTGTCCATGGGGATCCCACAAAATAATTAATGGCAATATATTTACCTATATTTTGTCCATTCATTGTTACTCGGTGCTGCCATCGTCTGGCCAAATAGCATACATACATAAATCAGTTAATGAGTCATCTCTTTCAACAGAAGTTCATTTGTTGCACAACTTGTAGGACACGGGACAAAATTATTTACATCCCAAGCAGTCGGTTTTTCTTCTGTAGTCCTCTCTGAACCCATTTCTGATGACAACATACATTTTTATTAGCTTTGATATTTGTTTAAAGTGATGAGCTGAAATGTCATCTAAACCTGAAACGCCTACAAAAAGATATATGAAAACAATGCCTGGCACAGAGGAGGAAGTCTTCTTAATGCAAGATATCTGCATCAGCTATTTGGCAACGCTGGAACCCCAGAGGTAAATCATAGTCACATGGCAACAGCAGATGTTTACGACAATGAATAAGAATCTAGGCACTCACGCAGAATCGAAGTACATGATATATACTT
>JAOTIX010000016.1:2827615-2838932 GCA_027123715.1 Gaidropsarus macrophthalmus
TTGAGTCACGAAAGTGTGCATACTGATGCGTTGTGTTTTCAGTGCATTCTTTCAGTGGCGCTTTGTCACCACCAGAGAGAAGTATAAGATGGTTGTGTGTATGCTCAGAAGGGAGACCGCATTAGGTATGATGCAGTGTGTTAAGACCAGAGTTTTGGTTTTGACTAGATTAGTCCCACCAAAAGCTATGGAACATAAACTACATGTTTTAATGGAGGTAATGACATTCTGCAAACACATGCTGGTTTCATAGTAAACACAATCCAAAGTCTTTGGTCAATTGACACCTGATTGACACGGACAGGATCAGGCGTCTCAGATCCAGCAGTTTGACAGTTGTTTGAAAGAGTGTTTGTATTTTTGTTCCAGCTAGGAGGTTGTGCTACCAAGGTTGCGCTTTGTGTTTGAAATTGAACCTGTGGTGCACCAGAATGTCACAGCAAATTAATTGTAGGCTTATGTTAATGAATAAATGATAATCTGGTATCATGGCGATTCAGCAGAGGGAAGACATAATAAAAAGCATGGATTTACCACTGAAAGTAATGGCTCAAACTAAAGCTGCAACAGAAAGTATGCTCATCAATAGGCAAAATGTCCCTTTTTTATTCATATCATATCTCACGTAGATCTTTGTGGTTTCTTGTAGCCTTGTTTTAGGCAATTTGCTTTGATTTCCCCACGGCTCATTTTCACTTCTCTTCCGAACCGAGTGTCCTGCATGACCTTTCCTATAAGTCAAATAGAAGTCAGACTTTTATACCACAATGTTGACTGTAAAATGTATATTTATGCTTTTTGCATTATTGAAATCCAAAGTCAAACCGCATACACGCATAAGTCATATTTCATTCACAACAAACATTTGTCAATGAAGATGATATATTTTGAGAAATGATTGACTTCACGCTGCTACATTGCACTTCTCACTTTCCCACTGCAATGATCACACTGCTCTCGATAAGGAACTTTTGAGTTAGAAGAAACTGTATTTTTGACAGTATTCTGACTACAAAGAATCCCTCAATCAATGTAGCGCCTCTCCAGAGACTGGAAGCCAACAGAGGTAGTGCTATCTCAGAGAAGACAGGGGGTACTTGAGCAAACCACCACTATGGAAGTCTCTGGTAGAGGCCAACAATAGTGCTGAGATTAGAGCTGGAGTTATGTTGTTGTAACATGAATCAAGTTAGTGATTGGGGAACGATCCTGGGTTCCAGGGCTTTGTAATTTCGTTGTGACCTATTTCCACAGGAGTGACCTGTTTCTTGCACATTATCTCTCTCACTTATTACTGAGCGGTTTCCAGTGTGAGTGCCGTGTATTATTAAATGGGTTATCAGTCAACATTTGACACAGCTTTGGGTGACATTTTCCACCCATTTGTGTCAACAATGCATTTTCCATATGTGAAATCACACACCTTATCTGGTTATTACCAGAAAGGTGATAGGAATCAAACTTCCTAAAAAACACTTTCTAAATGACCCTGTCTGACCAGGCTGTGCCAGGGACCAATAGAAAATCTCCTAAACCATTAACATCTATTTCTTCTGACCATAAAGAGAGAGAGAGACCGAGTGGGAGAGTGAGAGAGCCGGAAAAGGAGCGCATATTTTATGTCACTTTAGCACTCTTCAAGAGGTTCCTCATTTATTTATTTATTTTCAATGATCCATTATGCATAGCAGCTCTGGTCTCCCCGCCATTTCTCCTACCTTCTTGACGTCAGTTGCCATTTGTGAGGGTTGCCCCGGCAACGGCCAGCCTCCCCTGGAGAAATGTCTGGTGGATAAGGCGGTCCTGATAAAGCCTTTTAAGGTCCTCCCGTTGCTGCATCTTTTAATTGCCTTTGATGCAAAAGTAGTATTACGTGGAGGTGGTGCGGGGAGGCGGGGTTGGGGGTGGGGGGTGGCGCAGGAGGCATTGCCCACAAGATGGCGGAGATTTGGGAATGTGGGGGTTTGATTCCGCACAGGGAAGCTTTTTAAAATGAAGGTGGAGCTTCTTTGTTTGCAATTTACCATCAACTTACTTCATCACGTCAACTTTAATGTCATTCAATGAAGTGTGAATAAATATGATGACTCAGACCATCTCATAACATGACCCATGTTGTCATGGATCTCATAAAATAGGCATTTTTTGAAGATCTATTGAAATATTATTTGTGAAAAGCAGGACGTTATATTGTTTAAGATCAGGATGAATAAAAAGTGTTTGCGTTAGATCATTTAATCACAGGAAAAACCTACACAAAACTGAGTTGCATGGAAACATACTAAGCACTTGCATTGTTGATTATTTCTGAGTGGTGCCATCCTGTTACTACATCCTTATCCATTACATACTGAGTTTGTATCAATGCCAAAAAATAATAATGTTATAGCCATCAGATACTATCAACAGATACCTGCTCTCAAACCCTGCCATGCTATTTATAGCACCAGCAGCGTGTGTGTTTTTTCAGCCACCAGGCTATTGATGTTCTATTTTTACTGTGTTAATTTGCTCCCTCCCTCACTTTTTGGTTGCCAAGCGATGGGCTGAGGGACCTGATTGGCCGAGTATGTGCTCTTGGACACCTTTACCACAATGCTGGCTGCTGAATCCACTGTCCGTGTGTGTGCTCACTAGATAGTTGTGCCGAGTGAAATAAAGAAAAACTGAAAGCCAGCATGGCAGGCATGAGAGGTGTAGCATGAGTTACGTACAGCCAACAGCTGCACGGTATAATAATGCTTCACTTTACCTCGGAGTTCAAATCTATTATTAATTTAGAATTGGAGTATTGATCATGTGGTTATTACATGGATGTTTTACACGAGACAGAAATGTAGGATATCTAGGGCTGGGATTGGATATTAGCGCTGACAAATTGCTCTCTGTATTCAGTTTAATCCTAATCCTCATGATACATTTAGGAGGAATGAGATTACAGAGATTAAACTACTGCTGTGTGTGAATTTAATTATCCCTAATCTGACCCCATGCCATTTGAAAGGGATACCGAGTCTGAATAACTTTCATCTTTCATTGATTATGGCTCATGCAGAGATATTGAGAAGCTTATCCCTCTGCCTTTCATAGGCCACCATTAAACATTTATTCATGATGGAGAACAGTACTGCATATGTTCAGTCTATATTGTAAAATGTTATGCAATGTCACTTAGTGTTTAAGGGTACTAGTCACAAGCTATGAACAATTGGAGTCAGTGTAATATCTCTGGAGTAGGAATATTAGGGTGGAAAAAAAACTTGATTTCAATAGGGCAGATTTGTAAACATTCATAATCACGCTACTCAACCCACCACGTTTCACAGCTATTCATTAGCCGAAATAACGCGTGCGTATAAATTCATTGCACATTTCGTACCAACAGTTGAGGATTACGTGTTAAAAATCCTAGGTGAAGATTATTCCAATTGCTACTACAAGGGGGATTCCAGGGGGATTCATCTATGTTCTGTTCGTTTCCTGTATCGGATCCCATTCTGTTCCTTTGCTTTCTGTTGAGGGGGCTGCCAGGCCATACCACTTTCGCCTAGGGGTGACACTAGATCTTTTGTCAAGGTTGACTCCTCTATGCAAGCCGAAGAACATAACACATTAAATTGACGAAATCAAATTATTATGTGTTGTCATAATTGGCTAAGGCATATGAAGATAAGTGTTAAGATGAGCTTAAAACGAATGATTGGTTCCTTAACGCACCCCTTTCTCGAGAGCTGTTGCCATGTTCCCATTTTCATGGGTGTGGTGATTAGATTGCTTGGTGAAATTGTTTTTTGGTCAATTCTTCCTTGAGTTGTATGAGCGACAGATACAGGCTGTTTTTGTGCTAGATTGTTCATCTACCTCTATATCTCGTGTTAAAAGCTGCGCCATTATGTATATGTGAGGACCGATTAGACTAACGGATCGGAACCAGGGAGTGTGTGACCGTGATTCAGGTAAGAACTGAACTCGTCTGTTTCTGGGCTTTATTTCCTGCTTATCAACCGCCAAGTTATGTACGTTGCTAAAGGTTGAACAACGTGAAGCTCACAATATTTCCTCAGCTTTTTTGCGAGAGGGATATCACAACCACTGTTATAAATGCACCCGTCCCTTTTTCTTAGATGGTCTTCTACTGTTGTACATTAAAATGTTTACGCAGAGCGGCCTTGTAGAGACCTGACTATCCACTACCTCTCAGATCCAGCATTATCATCATCATTAACGAGGTCAAGTGTTGTTGATATTTTATTGTTTTGGAGGAGCGATAATATGTAGTTGTATGTTTCGATATTGTGTCCTTTCATCATACGCTATATTCTGCCTTCGGGTTTAAGCGGTAACGGGTAGCTTTTCTGTACCGCCCATTGATTGAGACATTTTCCCGTAAAACTTGATTTGAACCCGGGGCATGGCCATTATTTGCACATCCTACCCGAACGAGCATGTGCTGAATATGCTCTCACTGTGCCCGGTGTCGTGATTTCATGATCTTCATACTATGAAACGTTTACCATCCAAGGAAAGTTGTCCTGACACCACCTGTGGCTTTTTTTGCATGGAACAAAAATGCAGAACATTGTTTATAACCCCGTTACATTACACATGTATTAACCAGTAACATACATGAACATTTTGTTACTGGCGGGAATGGGCTTCCATACAAATGACAATCTAAATATGATTAATAGTACGAATAGCGCTATGAACGGCGCCATCGCCGTTGACTGTATTTCTGGTTTTGCTGACAGCCCTTACTTACCGTAATGGCAATTACACAAGCTCTCACGTGGCATGGGAAGAATGTGACGAATGTTGGATTGTTGCCTTGCGTTAGGAAGCCATTCACCTACCATGTGTTGATAGGTAGCACCATATCATACACATATACCACTACATTACTCCCCATTGCCCCATATGTTCAGTATTGTGGCCCTACCTGGACATGTCGACACCTGGGCGCACCATCCTGCTTGCAGGATGCGTAGATGAGAGGAAGTGATCTTCCTCTCAGATAAGGAGTGTTCACTACAGCACCCCCCCCCCCCCCACTCTTCTCATTTTAGACATTATATATGACTATTAGAGATAAAGATGTCTACTACTATTTCAACTGATTCTGCTTGTATGTTAGGAGTTGGGCTCAGTGAATGCAAGCATGATGATAAGCAGTTAATACATTGCACTGGGAGTAAACTCTTCCAGTGCAATGTATTTTCTTTCATTCTATTCTAAATCAAACAGACTGAGAAAAGTTGCTAACAATATTAACTCTATTATAATATTGTTGTAGTTTTTGTTGTAGCTATGTCCTAAAATTTTGTATTTCTCAGCGAGCCTGTTTATTGTCAGCTGAAGTCTTGCTTTATGTCCTTTGATACAATTATACATCAGACATCATGTATATGGACCCATTTACGAGCCAATGAGTATGTGTATAGGACTGGTTAGTGTTTTATTTGCAAAAGTGCAGTGTAACATTGTACAGTACAATGCAGTACAGTGTGATTGTTTGGACATGGCTTTGGTCATCTATGGTGGTCAAAGAAGTCATAATATCAAATCAGTGTCAAATGAGCGCATCAACCTTGGAAAAGTGTTTGAAATCACCATTGAACGCCCCAAATCACTGATGCATTTGCGAGTTGGATTTAGGCAAACAAACCAAAAAACGGATTTAGAGCCAGAGTTTATTACATATACAAAGTTGTGTTGGCAGCCTGGGGAAGTGTCACTGGGAGCAGAGCAGCAGAACCGCCGCGGTCAGGCTTGGTTCCATTGTGGCAAGCCTGGTGCCAAGCAGAGCTAGCTACTGTAGCCGGATAGCGCAACACACTGGACAATGGTGAAGCTCCCATCACGCACAGCTCCTCCTTTGTCAACCCCCCGGTCCCCGTGCCATGCCTGCAGCCTCCGTGTCTCCATGGTGGACGCTCGGGACCAATGGCTGGTCAGTCGGATTGGGAGGCTGGCTACCTCACTGGCTGTTTACTGTGCAGCCAGAGGGAAGAAACTGACACAAACGCATACACTGCCTCTCATGCGAGGTATCACCTCTTCATTTTAAGCACGAATGACAACAAGCTAACCTGTGTAAAATCTTATTTTTGGGAAGTCACCTTTTTAAAAAAGACTCACCCCCACCCGTCATCTTTCATGTTTGCTCAATCCGCATTTCATCACACAAAGCCCCCAGGCTGAATATTGATTTGGTCATATCTAAAAATCTAACCAAAGCGGGGGTCATGCCAGGTTTGTTTTACTGGTAGGCGCTGATCGGCCCCTCCCCGCCGCCCAGGGACGTGACGAGACCGTAGGTATCAGACAGCGGGCTGCCAGGCGGCCATGTTGACGTCAGAGTGCCGCTGATGCGGTCTCTTTTAGGAGGGCTTGCGTCATTCTGGGGCGTGGGGGGGTGATGATGTCACTGAGGCAGGCGTCGCAACGCTCCTCAAGACCTAAGACGGCCATGGCATTGACGACATCTCAGGGCTGAAGTAAGCGTCATATTTGCTACGCTTATCGCTATATTACGTTAGTGCCCTTCTAATTAAGCATTTCGGTGTTTTGCCTGTTTCTAAGCGAGGACATTGGCTCTGAAGGAATATTTCCCGATTAAACCAGTACCACTATAAACCAGTGGTACTGGTGTTTGAATAAATGAAGCCTCAAAACATTCTCCCCCGTCGTGCTTTCGTGTGGCCAAAAAATAAAGAATCTACATGAATTAGACCTTGTAGACAGCTGGCAACAAAAAACCGCCTCGGTTACAAGCGGGGGGGGGGAGGGTGGTTACGACAGTCCAAACATTTCTGAGGAGTGTGCAAGTGCTGCGTGACCCACATTCTGGCAACATGGCGCAGTGCACACATGAACAAACCTCCCATGTACACGGCTGACCTGAAATGGTGCCCAATTAAACACGCACACACGTACCCGTGTGACGTAGACTAGGCTCTTCAACCAATCGGAACCACTTCATGGCCCTGTGGTTTGAGATTTATCGCAGAGTCAACACCAACGGACATGCCTGCAGCCAAACAAAAGCGTTTTCTATCGCCTTATACAGTAAGTGTGTATTGGCGGCGGTGGTGGGGGTTGGGGGTGGGGGGGTGGTCCAGCAGCACAATGCAGTAACACAAGAGGAGGATTGAGCAGGGAAAAGGTCAGGCCTCGGGCTCAGATGGCCTTCTGAACTCCATCGGGGGTGTTTGAAGAGCCATGCCACCCTCTGCGATACCCTGGCCTGTCCCAGGAGTAGACGGACCCCCCCATCTACACGTAACACGCACATAATGGCATAAGCGTTGACACACACACAGCACATTCATCCAAACACATACTCACACACACATACACGAGTTCATGTGTACAGATCACCTGGTCCACGCCCAAACTCCATCCCAACCTGCACATACCTGTTTGTATTGGAATGACAATGGTAGCCTATATCATAACGCATCAATAACACATCGCCAATCTCGCTCTCTCTCATTCACTCTCTCTCTCTCATCCTCCTCTATTTCACACTATCAGTTTGTAATGCCTTTTTTTTCCTTCTCGTTTTTCTCCCAGGTGTCAGCTGGCATAAGTGTGCGCGAGTAGTGCGAAAAGTGTGTGCGTGAGCGTGTGTGTGTGTGCGCATGTGTGTGTATGCATGTGTATGAGTGTGGTTTTATTTTTCCAGAGCCCAGCCAGTATTCCCTAGCAGAGTGACGCCTTGAAAACACCACTGAGGCAACATGAGTGAGCTGGAACAGTTACGGCAGGAAGCGGAGCAGCTCCGCAATCAGATCCAGGTACAGCTCACTCTCTCACTCACTCACTCACTCACTCACTCACTCACTCACTGTGTGGTGTGTAATAGTGCCTCAGTACTCTGTGTTGGTTTGTTGTGTAACGTCCATGCATGTTCTGTCCAATTGACAACGCTATGCATTTACTGCAAGAAGTCGGAATACATACAGTATACATTGTTCAGGCACTATAGAGCTTTGCAGAAATCATACTTTTTTTCTTTATGCACTTTGATTGACATTGTTTAATACATGCGTACGTAGTACATGATTGTGAATATACTGTGTGTAAAAACGTACACATGTTTGCAAACGTCCAAACTGAAAATGTCTGAACTCTTCATGATAGGAGCTCTTACACCTTAGTGTACCATCAGAAAAAATCACCACATTCCACTAATTAATCAGTAAATTATAGGATCAAATTATAGGCACACCGCGCTCCCAACGTCTTTACGGTTTGCCAGTAATTGCTTCCAAGACTTCTGAGAAGTGGATTGAGCAAGTGACTTTCACTTTGACGCTACTTTCAGTTTTGGCCGAATGTGTGAACGACTTTGTAGACACTCTCACCAGCGGTGTCTGGTTTACGTTGTTACTCAAACCTTACAGTGGGGCATACTTCCTCATCCGCGACTGTTAACTGAAAGTTGTTTTGTTGCAGGATGCGAGGAAAGCCTGCAGTGACTCCACCCTGTCACAGGTAAGCCACTGGTGTAGTTTGCAAATAGATTCCCGTCTTGTGATGGAAACGGAGACTGGAGCCTATGTGTTGTGTGTTTTAAGGCAAGCACGTTTGGTTTTCGTGTTCTGTTCATGAGAACGTTTTCCCAAAGGTGTGGACTTTGGGCACATGTTTCAAAAGGATTACTTGTATTCTGCAACCTTCGGATGTGCCCGGAATTAATACTTGCTTCAGCCACCTGTTGAGAGCCGACACCTTTTAGGGCTTGTGTTGTCCTTCCTTTGGAGGTCAACAGGAAGAGCTCCTCGTTTGTTAGCATTGACAGCCACGCCAAGGGTTCAGACAGTGTCCTCACTAGGTCTACCCTGCGTAGTGTATCAGCAATCCATGCCGAAAAGTGACTTTAGTCGGGAGCGATACATGAGTCTATAAGGATTCGAATGTGGTTCCAAACTGTAGTGGATCTCCGTATATAGAGTTAGGTTTGGCCATGCATCTCTGCAACATCCTGGAGCTGTGTGTGTGTGTGTGTGTGTGTGTGTGTGTGTGTGTGTGTGTGTGTGTGTGTGTGTGTGAGAGAGAGATGTGGAGCACGTGGGTGGGGGGGAACACTGTCTGACGCAGCTTCCTGTGTTTTTGGCAGATCACAGCTGGTCTGGACTCGGTGGGCCGGATACATATGAGGACCCGTCGGACACTCAGGGGCCACCTGGCTAAGATCTATGCAATGCACTGGGGGAGCGACTCCAGGTAGGAACCAGCGTGCACACACACACACACACACTCGTGACTTATGGCAATGTTCACTGCATCCACTACCACTCAGATAGACGACGGTATATAAAGATCAGGCTGTGTTTCCCCTTTAGGAGTTGATGAGTATCGGTACGTAAGCAGAACTCCCAATATCCCTGTACTGACTGTAGTTATGGTAACCGGCACTCAAATGACCTCTCAGACTTCACCATTCACCAGTACAGGTGGTATTGCCGGGAGATACAGCAAGACTGTACCTATTATACATATATACATGGCTCATACATACAATACAATTTAAATACTAAACAGGATTCTTTTACTACCAACTGCTAATTAATATAGTTTTGACAATGCTAATGGATGTGCTAATCGCTACCGTGGGACAGTTGGCTAACATCTAGGGTGCGGTGTGTGTGCGTGCGGGCTGTACCCGACGTGGTCATTCCTCTGTGTAACGGCTGTTTCTATCACCCATGTATCTCTCTGTCTCTACCTATCTTGTCTGTCTCCCCCCCCCGATTTGCAATTCGCTCGGGAGAAGTGACGGCAGCCCCAGGTGTGGGGCCTTCTGCAGCTACTTACTATTGTTACCCTACTAATATGACTAATCCCCACCTTGTAGGACTAGTACTAGTACTACTACTACTTCTACCGCTGCCACGCCCACTACTATTTCGGTCACGGGCACTAATACAACCCCTCCCCCCCCCCCCTTCCCGCCTCTAGAAAAACACCGCAGACAGCCACAGTCCTCTTGTTTGCACTAAGGACAACACCGGTCACCGTAGCTTGTAGGGTCTTCCGCCGAGAAGATGCAGTTTGTAAAGATTGACCGCCAAACTGGGAACGTTCTCAAGCCTGGTTTCCTTCCTTCTTTCTTCCCTTCTTTCCTCGAAGATGTTGAAGGCTGTTTTTGTTTTTTAAAAGTAAAGTGGTGGATCGCGCGGTCGATGACGTGGTCGTTAGACGTGGTCGTTTCATGGGGGTTACAGTACCCCAGGGTCTGAAACCGAAGGCCACTTTGGGCGTACTGGTGTCCTGAGAACTTTACAAACTGCGTCTTCTGCTGAGGACGGTTCCCAGCAAGCACTGAGAATTGATAAAAAAAAACTGTTGTGTCAATCATTGGGAGGTGGGGGCGGGATTTTAAGGAGAGCATGCAGTAAAGCATGCAGAGCACTAAAAACAATGGATGGACCACCTCTGGTCTGAACCTCAGATGCTTCCAGTTGGATCTGACCACGGGTTACTGGAACGGGGGAATCCTACGACGGCTAATGGCTGATTTAATGATGCAACACTTTGGTGATTATGCGTAGGTTAATTAGGCCTCCTTGATCCTTCATCAAAAGAGAGAGAACGTGCGTGTGTGTGTGTGTCCCGGGCCGGCCCACAGGAGGCCCCCAAACAGCCTGTGTTTATTTTGTATACAACGGGTGACATTTGAGCACAGGAGACACTTCTCTCTCTCTCTCTCTGTCTGTCTGTCTCTCTCTCTCTCCCTCTCTCTCACTGGCTGCTGCAGATGGACGTGGAGCGCTGTCAGACTCACTTCCTGTCCCCGGGGACATGGAAACACGCAAGCCGTGGGAGGGGATGGCGGTGGGGGAGGTGGGGGGAGCAGGAAGAGAGAGAGAGAGGGAGGGAGGGGAAAACAAGGGATAAAGGAGATTCTAAATCTGGTATCTTCTGCTACTTGCCTGCCCTGCGTGGCTTTTTTGAGATTGTGAAGCACACGCATTCCTCTCCCGTTACCTTCTTTTTTAAAGATGGCCGTGTTTTATGTTTCCACTTATCCCGGTCTCCCTGATTCTCTTTTTTATCATCCTTATTTTCTTTGAAATGGATTTGTTTTTAGTCTTCGTTCCTGTCTCTGTCTCTCTCCGGCTCTCTGTCTCTATCCCTTTGTCTCCATCTTTCTGTCCCTGTGTCTCTGTCTCCATCTCTCTGTCCCTCTCTCTGTCTGTCTCTATCTCTCTGTCCCTCTCTCTGTATCTCTCGATCTCTCTGTCTCTCTCTATCTCTCTGTCCCTTTCTCTGTCTGTCTCTATCTCTCCGTCTCCATCTCTCTCTGTCT
>JAOTIX010000016.1:2898488-2908635 GCA_027123715.1 Gaidropsarus macrophthalmus
CCCAGCGGGGCCCCCCGGCGCCCCCCCCCCCTCCCCCCCCCCCCCCACCCCCGGGGGCGGGGGGGCGGGGGCAGAGTCATGCTATGCGGGGTCGAGATCGAGGTGGCGTATGAACAAGTGAGTTTTGATCAACTAGTCAGCAGTTAGACACCACTTAATGCCAATGCGCTTTGTGATTGAATGTATTCGTATTTAAGTGTGAAAGTGAACCGTTTGTTGCCAAATCATGGATTGATTGAGGAAACCATCACAAGGTGGAGAATCAATAGGAAACACATTAACCTCTGTCAAGTGCGCGGGGGGGGGGGATGAAAGGTGGTACTCTAGTACCACCTTTCAACGCCTGTTGCAGGAGGAGGACACATCCACCACCTTGAAATGCCTCTTGGATGATAGATAGATAGATAATACTTTATTTGTCAGACAAGTCTGAAATGTGTTTTGCGTCAAGTTGCTCCATTGTGACTTAACACAGACACCGAAGCAATTTCTGATCTAGAAATTGCTTCGGTGTTAAGCATGTGGATCGATTGATGCACAAAAGAGTGTTTCAGTCTGATAAAGCTTGTTAAACCTGGGTACTCTGAATCTAGTACTGTGATGGTAATAGTTCATATTCTTTGTTGGCCTGGCTACTGTTAGAGACGATGTTGTTAGCCAACCTTGACATGTTCTTATGATAAACATGTTCCTATGATGCTCCCTTCCTTGCAGGTGCCTTCGTGATCTGCTGGACCCCGGGCCTGGTGGTCCTCCTGCTGGACGGCCTGAACTGCGAGCAGTGCCGGGTGATGGTCTTCAAGCGCTGGCTCCTGCTGCTGGCCGTGCTCAACTCGGTGATGAACCCCTGCATCTACTCCTACAAGGACGAGGAGATGTGGGCCACCTTCAAGAACCTCATCCGCTGCGTGGGCAACGGCACGCGGCGCCAGAGGTCGTCCAAGGCCAACGCGCGGACGCACAGCTCGGGCAACGACACGGCCGCCAGCCAGCCGCCCTCCTCGGAGGAGGCGCGGGAGGCGGGGGAGGAGCAGAACATCCTCCACACTTGACAGTGGGGGTTTGGTTTTTGGTTTTCTCTCCGGGAATCCATTTTGGATTTGATTGTTTCGCCTCTCTCTCTCTCTCGTCGAAGGACTGCCGCCCGACCGTTTCCGTGTGGGTGGTGTGGACATGCAAGTAAAACCCTGCTGGTCTCACAGGGGGGTCCCAGCACTGGGACCCTCATTGGGTCAGAACTTTAAGTCCCGCCCATGGGCAGATCGGATGATTTATTTCAAAGCACTGGTAAGTCCAAATGTAGCTGTATGTTTGTTTTTTTTACATATTAAATGTAACTCCTTTTTCATACTGTATGTAATGTTTGCTTGATGGAGCTGTTCCTAACCACATTGCATTCAATTGTTAAGATTTGGTGATATTTTCCAATAATTGAAGGACTGAATTAGAAAGAAGGATAAAAAGAAGACGTCACACACTTCCCTTATTACAATTTAAAGTCTTCCCTAGATGAATCTTGTGTCACTGTCGGGGGGTTCGTGGTTGTGTTGGTGATCATCACTATGGCAACATGAACATGGGTGTGTGATGAAATGACACGATGGTCTTCAATGGCCCTTCAACAAAGTGTATCAGTTGACCTGATTACGGGTACGAATGCATCATTTGTGCATTAAGAAATGTACATCAAATGAACTAATGTGTTGGTTTTGAAACGGTCCGAGAAATGTTTTGTCGTACTGTAAGTGTTGTGTAACGAATAGATGCAATCATCCCTGTTGCACCAAGAGAAGATCTCCGGCAAAGACCAGCCAATCGTGTCTGGGAAATGACTGACAGGAAATGATTCAAGTTGCAACTTCATTTCTGACCCAGTGCTACCAATGGTTGTCGCAGTGAATCCCCGACATCTCCAAAAATATCCCCAGGGGCCATTAGTCAAGCCACCAATGGAAACCTGCGGTGCGTGTGCCAAGACTCTTGGACCTATCAGCTGTTATCGTCATTGAGCCATGTGGCCAATCTGACACGACATGTCAGTGGACTATGTAGGGTTAAAGTCTTCTGACAACCTTGTTGTATTAAATAAGTAAGAGATACTACTGTTCTTATCCTCTCTTATACTCTCTCCCTCATGTATACTTGTCATAAACAATACACAGTTAAAGCATTATTTTATCAAGGCAATTACAATAAGCTCTGTGACCTGGTAAGTCTGTGTTATTTATTACGGTTCATGTTGCGATGCTCTCTCACATGCGGGCTTCATCCAGTATTTGTGAGGCCTCGTCTTGGTTCGGACTCGCACACGCAAGTTAAACCTTAAATGCACACCTGTCGGAAGAAACCTGTTCTGGGCGACATTTTTAAACACCACTCTTTCAGGTGTCGTGACTGTTTGTAGCCTGACTTGAAAGAATGGTTTTCCTGTTGTAAAAAAAAAAAAAAAAAAAAGGTTGGATGTTGCAACACACACTGGATTCCTGCTTGGCCTGTGGGGCGCTTGTGAGATACCGTAAAGGATATGACTGAAATGCATTGCAGGGCCCAACCCCACCCCCCCCCCACACATCGTTCCCCTGGGCTGGGCAAAGGAGAGGCGGGAGAATTGAACTAAGCTCTTTGAAATAACCTGCTGTACAGTATTTATGCTATTTTAACCACTTGTAGAATAATAGGACTTCATTAAATGTATCTGTGTCTTGTCCAACAAGAACCACAACTGCTGTTGTATTTTGAGTTTTCTTTCAGAGTTGAACATGATTGCCTGTGGTGTTAATGAATTATATGTCTTTATAAAAGTATGTGAAAGACTGTTTACTCCATGATAAGTCGATCAAACAGGTTTTTTTTCATCTAATGTGTAAAACCAGACATACTGACCACTTAATGGCATTTCCAAATTGTCCCCAAATAGGTACTGGTAGGGGACAACATGGTAATCAGATTTAAAGGCATACGGTGATGATATAACATTCGCTTCCTTGCAAGAAGAAGTTCACATTTGATTAAAAACATTTAGGTTCATCCTACACGTAATATGAATGTCAACAAATGTTACATTAAGTAATGTGGTTGAAATAGCTGTTTTTAGCTTGATGCCATTCCCCATCATAATGTATATGACGTTACTCCGTTAATTATGAAATTATCTGTATTGTTCACGGAAAGTAGTTGGAAAAATAAACTCCACCCATTTAAAAGAGGAGAACATTAACACCCCAACACATTTTCATGGACTCACATTTAATGCAAGGTTTTTGCAATACAATATTTTGTATGTGTATCATTTCCGAAATCAACTGTTTACCATTATTACGTTATTTTAACCATCCCATATTTGTTACAAGGACGTCGGGTAATAACATCTGACAAAGAAAAC
This sequence comes from Gaidropsarus macrophthalmus, assembly GCA_027123715.1. Lineage (NCBI taxonomy): Eukaryota > Metazoa > Chordata > Actinopteri > Gadiformes > Gaidropsaridae > Gaidropsarus > Gaidropsarus macrophthalmus. The sequence continues at coordinate 2,901,871 of JAOTIX010000016.1, forward strand.
GAGAGCAGGACTTAAATAATCAACTGCGGTTCTTGTATGTCCATGTGGCTTCGTTCAAAAACATGTGGGCGCCATGTTGCAGGCAGAATGGGACCAGCTGGGAAACGAAAGGTAAACCGCGCTATGGCACTCGTTTTTATTTCTTCAATGCTGGGACTTTAATTTCACGGTGCTAGGAATGTAATTGAATTTCAACAGCTGGTCGAAATGCTTCTCGACCGAGCACAATTAAAGGGACAAGGGACACATTGGTATACTTCCAGATGGAAAGGGTGATTGAAAATGTAATGTAAACACTTAAAACCGGCATTGCCGCAGCGACATATATAAGAGACAAATATAAATCCAAGTATTTTCCATCAATTGACCTGACAAGTGCTTTGCATTTTTATTTCAGGCCCTGAATGGCTTCCATACCAGTAACAGCACGTTTTGCGATGAAAGCTGGATCATCATGACCATGACGTTTGGGTTTGGACATTGTGCCTTATCTACCATCGTTAACGAACACAGGTGAAAGGAATCAGTAATTAACCCAGACCCAAACTCAGACAAGCACTTAGCAAACGAGGAAACCTTCAGGAAAAACAAAAGTGCTTGCAGCAGGATTGTGGCACATCAACTGTGGTAGACACACATAAACCGTTTATGTACATCTAGAGACACGACTTTTCAGTGTGCCCGTCTTCGACTTATGCCTAACATATCAATAACAAGGTTCTGCCCCGGGATGGACTGGAAAGGACTCCATTATCAACTTAATTTTTATTTTTTATTTTTTTGGACTGAATAGATTCAATCCCAGAATATCATTATGACATCTTAAACTCAATCAATAAGCTAAAATGCTATACCTTATACAAAGCTTGTTTGCATAGTCCCCACACACCCCCCCCTTAGCTATGAAGTTCTGACTCAAAAAACAGCCAGGGCCCAGTTTCAAGAATGCCTTAATTTGGGGGTTTAAATACCAAGATTAGACTTCTCTCAGAGGGGTAACCACAAAGAATCCAGCTGGGAGCCTAACCTGGAGCAAACATGGCACACAGCAGGTCAGTTTTCAAGATTCAAGATTCAAGATGGTTTTATTGTCATATGCACAACAATTACAGAGCAGTCGCTGGCAATGAAATTCTTTAGTCCTGGGCTCCTCCAACAGTGCAATATATAAGAGAAAAAAATATATAATATAAGAGAATACAAGTGTAAAAGCTGAGACTTCAATATAAAAAAACAAAAAAAAAAACAAGAATAAGATAATAAAAATAATAAAAAATATATACAACAATAATAATAATAAAAAGTAAAATGTGAAATGTAAACGGACATGTTTGTCCGGATGTCGACCGGAATAAAGTGATGTGAAGTGGCAGATTAAAGTGTCATAGTGTCAGTATTTCCAGTTTTCCGCAAGATGTTTTGCAGCAACCGTGATGAGAGGTGCACTATATGTGATATGCATTATGCACGTTGTTGATGTAGGTGGGGTGGCCAGCGAGCCGATTGTGAGGAAAGATCAGATGAATGTGATCATTTATGCTTCGGCCTAGATTCGCTGATACAACCTTTAACTAGCAACCTGGTGTGTTTAAATTGTAAACAAAAACTATTTTCAGGATCCAGTATAGGATAATGCCTTTATAGATGAAGTCTGCCTGGAAGGTGAATTTTCAGGTTCAACGTATGAGTTTGAGTCATTCTTTGACAATTTTTATTTTTTTAATTAAAAAATATTACAAATTTGTCGTTAATGTTTTAAAGATATCCTAACGTGCTACTTGGAAACGGGCCCCTAAGTGTGTGCTTTTATAATTTTCCACTTCTAAAAAGGGCTTTTTTGTTGTTTGGATGGAGGGTTGCGTCCTATTGGTTGGTCAAGGTGATCGGGGGCACCTTGTGAGCAAGTCTATTCAGGAGCTCTGATTGTAGAGCCTCCTTATCCTGATTGGACATTTAGGCTTTTCAACAGAAGAGGTACAGGAAGATGCGCCACACACACACATGCACACACACACACACACACACACACACACACTACACACACACACACACACTTGCATAACAAAAAGCACACACTCAGAAACACACACTCACTCAGAAAAAAGCCCTGAAACACACTCTACTCCGTGGTAAAGTCAAGTCAGAGCTCAGTTCCTGTGGGTAAAGCCGTACATCCTGATGGCTCCCTGGACAGTCTCGTTCATCTCTCTGTTGCTGGTAGGTGAACCTAAAATCGTGTGTTTGTGGTTTGATAAGGGGGCTTTTTAATATGGTGGACGTAAACCCCCACCGGCTTGACTGCTACGGCTCGTGTTTTGATATTAGCACTGTTGCTGCGCCATTAAGAATCTTCAAAGGATCATGACAATCAGAGTACAGTAAGGGGGGTGGGAGGGTCGACGAACCGACGATATTGCTAACTGAAAACGTTCACATTGTGTTAGCCATTGTCATGGGATCCATGCTGCTTTTGTTTTCGTGTCAAAAACACATGGGATCCCGACCCGTGCTGCACCCTCATGTCAGACTGCACCCGGTGTGCTGTTCATTGACTGCCTGTTACCGGGCCCCTGTTTCCTTGGACATGTATACATGAAAGGGTTTCTATGATATGGTTGGTATTTATATTGGATGAATAATTTTGTGTCCAATATAGTGCCACCACCTTTTTTATTTTATACCCAGGTAGAGGAATAAGGGTCCATATTGGATTATAGGGAAAGACTGTGGATTGGAATCGGATTAGATTCAGGCCTTTTTTCTTTGCATTTATAATGTTGCTATTAACCGCTTTGGCTTTGATTACTTTAAAGTTTAAACTAACGCACTTGATGGATCTTATGCAGGGTGTACATGCCTGGCATGACCTGGATAACCGGGAGTTTGACTGCTGGCCCATGGACAACCCAAATGATTTCAACATGATCAGCTGCCAAGGTAAGTTTTACATTTTTCAATCATAACCTTGAGTCCATTATGATGTTGAGAAATGCACATCACTTTCTTTATTGTAGATGTCTGTATATAGTATTATCTCAGGTAAACCTAATGGCTGATTCCTAGCCTTGAATGTGTTAGTATTTGCATATGATAGGACCATTACTTGTTAATGCACAAGGAACTACTACTTTGTCTACTTTGGTGAGGCGGGCAAGCCTGCAGGTTGAGAATGTTTGGGATTCTGTATTTATTTAAAAGAAGCTTTTATCGCGACTAAAGTGAATCTGGAAACATAGGCGTACTCATGAAGTAGCAACTGCGCCAACAGATGGCTGCCAGCTGCTGACACAGGGGATCGAACACAGTAACTTTTGAATACCCACCTGACTATATTTCTCAGCTGGGGCTGGACAAAGGGTTGTATGGTCTTTGCGGTGCATTTTTTTTTTTAAGGGGATAGGTAGTACTTCATTGCATCAAACACCCATCTCAAATCAAGAAATCTCACAGCTTCTAATACAAGCCATGTATGTGTGATACATTTACCGTACATTTCTAATATAAAGAATCCATATCCATAACAATGTGGGAATAGACATTTGCGTCTATTCTTATTCATATTCATATTTTCAATGAAAGTGATCAACTCATTTTCTTGGCTTTGTTGTTGAACAGCGGTCTTCTGCTCACTAGGAGTTTCCTTTTGTGTGTTGTGTCTTATAGCAGCCCAGCCTAGTGGGCTCACAAGAGCCTTGGGTCAAGATCATATTAATTTTACATTTAGATATACATACAGTATATTGTGGCAACCCCTGCCAAACCTCACGTGCCCACCTCACATTGGTGTCAGAAGTGGGATCGGGTCCCCAGGGCAATGGGATTGCCCGCGGCGCGTCCAACGAAAGAGAGAAGACACAGAGTCCAGCGTTCAACGACTTGTAGTTCGGTGCCCCATACACCGCACGACCCCAGAACTACCTTTATTCACCACCAGTACCCCCCTTCCTCCTGACAGGGCAGTAAACCCACACCCCGTCCCCGGGTGTGAACGGTCGTCTCTCTTGGCGCACCGCCACAATATGTAGACATAAAAAAACATGACCTAATTAAATGTCAGACAGATATCTCAAAACACCCAGTATCAGCACATAGTCTTGTTGCCTGTATTGCAAAACAACCCTTTTGATTTAACAGAAAATGAAAGCCACTCTTTCAGAGATTCAACGTGTGTGTGTGTGTGGTGTGTGTGTGTGTGTGTGTGTGTGTGTGTGTGTTCCCCAGGTCTGGAGATGGCGTGGGTGTTGCGTCCACCTGAGAAGGTGACCAACGGACAGGAGTTTAACGTGACGTACACGGTCACGGCCTCGGATTCCTTCTACGACTACGCCGCCAAGAACCAGATCTTCCACTTCAGGTGACTCATGCTGAATGAGCTGTTGAAGTACACCCCCCCCCCCCACACACACACACACACACGATACGCACGTATATGTGATGTAATCAAAAAGTAAAAGATAACTGTTTTAACTGAATTAACGTTCAATACAAAATTGCTACTATAGAAAACAAGTATTTTACAATTATCGGGGAAGTATATTTACGAGTTGAGTGTCACAGAGATAAACATGGCCACTCTGCGTTATGCTCGGGTGGGTTTTGTAGCCTGTGTCCCGTATCACATACGTAGGCAGCATGCATCTTTGACTCCCTGTACCTGTTCCATGTTTGCCCCGCCGCCAGTGAAGCGTCGGAGGTGAAGCAGTTCTGCAACCACCATGAATGTCCCTCCAACTGGAACCACGCCAACGAGATGAACTGCTGTGTGTACCACGCCAACATCCACTCCTGTCCGCTCGGACTCATGGTTGGCAACCCCCCCCCCCCCCATCGCAGCCTTTAAACATCCTGTTTCCTACACCTTCTGTCGTTGTCTTTGGCTTATTTAGTTTCTGTTCTTTTTTCTGTTCATTTGAGGTTATTTATTATTAGCTATTATTTATTATTGATCATTATTTCATCAATATCTAACACAATTTTACTATGAATATTTTTATAATTAAAAGTATAGTTAAAAGTTTGCTTTTCATATTTTATATTTTTGTGAATAAAGATTGAATGAATATGAATTAAGATAAATACAAATGATTAATGAATAGGTCATACTTCAAATGAATGGTATTTGTGTATGAATGCGGTTACAATGCTGACATTAGCAACACTAATTGGCGACTCATCAACTTGAGACGGCACACTCAAGCCTTTCCACCGTCTTTGCAGAAACAAGCAGGAATCTGCGGGCCGTGGATCCCTGACGACGGTAAAATAGTGACCCACACCGTCTCAAAGGCTGGCAAGATGTCCCAGAAATACTGGACCTCCAAGGTACTGGTATGAAACTGGAACACACTTCTGATTGCATGTCATGACCATAACTTACAAGGAAGGCTTTGTGTTTTTCTAGTTGATTGAACTTTTTAAGGAAGTAGCTAAACAAACATTACATTACAAACTTGTTAAACAGGGCCCGCAGATAAGTGGTTTTAACATTGTTGTCCAAGATAAAAAGGTAATAATTGACGTAAGTGTTTATACATTCACCTTGAACCTTCACAGTAAAAGCATGCTTTATTTTGGTACTTTGTGTCTGTCAGGTGGTTCTGGTCCACATGGGAGTCACCTCGGTGATCGCTCATATCAAAATAGGGAAGATGCACGCAGCCCTGGAGTCCAAGGTCCTGGTGGTCAGCGCCCAAGGTCAGCACAACCGCTCTCAAGTATCAGACTTCACTTTTGTTGCTGATTTATTATTGTGTGACTTACCAAAATAAAAGTATATGATCAACTAGCTTACTCAATAAAAGTCTACGGGTAAACAAAAACATTTAAAGCATACTAAATAAAGATATATGACATAATATTGCTAAATCAATCAAAGTAGAACAGTAATGTTCCACTTTGGAACATTAGTAAGTGGATGTTTTTGTATGTGTTGCAGTTTGTGTAAAGACGGTGTGTGTGTGTGTGTGTGTGTGTGTGTGTCATGGCGTGCATGCCCTGCAGTTTGTGGGGACGACGTGTGTGAGCTAGAGGAGACCTGTCTGAACTGCCCAGCAGACTGCGGCGTCTGCCCCATGTCTCTGACCATCAAGATGGCCATCGGCCTGCCACTCGCGCTCTTCTGCAGCGGATTCATCCTCACTGTGGTGGTGAGGAGGACACACTGTAATGTACACATGTAGAGACGCAAGTAAACACACATATCAAGGCAGATGTAGAGACATAAACACATACAGATTGAAACACGCAAATGCACCTACACACAAGTATTGTCCATGAATGAACCCAATAACTGCTTTGCGTTTCATTTCACGACAGTGGCTTCAGTACCAGAAACAAAAAATGTTCTGGGACGAGAGCTGGATCATCAACTACAAGAACATCATGTTTGGTAACATGAGCACCATTTGTGTACATTCGTTTTGTGTACGATCCTCAGCGTAGCGCTGCCCTTCTGAGGTACGACTTGCTCCCCGACAGGCAAAGTATGTTACATGGGCTTCTGCAGTACCACCAGCCTCCAGCAGGGGAAGAGCAACTCCAGCATCAGCCGCTCCACGGACACCACCGTGTGCACCGTGGTCAACACCTGCTTCCAGCCGGGCTTCATCCAGCCAGGCATCTAGTAGGCCTCCTCAGACCCCCACCACCCATGAGCTCTAGGCCATTGACATCCTGTATAGTAGACGCAGCTGGGACGCGAGAAATGCGGCGGCCATCTTGGAGTGGTGATCCGCTCCACTCACTGTAATGCGTTTGGATGGAGCA
>JAOTIX010000016.1:3520395-3531649 GCA_027123715.1 Gaidropsarus macrophthalmus
CCGCCCATTGTCTTGTCTGGTTAAGGTTAAAGAAGAGGTCACGGTTAAGTTAAGGTTGGCTTGGGATGTGGGGATAAGCGTGTGTGTGTGTGTGGGGGGGGGGAAGTGTAATCTTTTATAATTATGTGGTAGGAGATGTCAATGCTGATTGAAACCAGTTTGCAGGATTGTATGATCGCAGTGCTTACCTGAGCCGTGACGTTATTTTTAGGAGATAGAAATCTATAATGTTGTGTGTTTTCTGTCCTTAAAAATACTGAAAGGCCGACGCTGAATTCATCGATTCTCCGACAAAACCGCGGATTTGCGATGCCACAATAACCACATATTTTTGGTTTATGATTGAAGTTTAAAACCCCCAAAAATCCCTTGTTTTCCCTGTGTGTTCAGCCTGCTTTAACTTCAAAAATGATGAGAGGGTCTGTCACAGCATTGACTGCCAACTGTCAAGTAATTCACTGAAACAAAGACAGCATCAATAAAGCAGGGGGAAGAACAACAAAAAACACAACCTAAAATGTTGTTAACAGCAGCATGATGAGTGACATAATTGATAAACAACATTTATATTGTTTTCTTATGGTTTTGCTAAAATTGTGATGTACTTTCCCTGACTTATCTTGGATAGTAGGTCCTTGCGCTATGCTCATGAGATAGAGCAACAAGACATGCTTTCTTAACCGAAATCAAGTGGGATTAAAAGCCAATATTAACATGTCATCTCACATTAATGTGTGTCATTTCCATGGTTACGGCTGTCCTAACTCCGGTGCTAGGGGGAAGGCCTTTGGGGCTCTGAATAGGACAATGAAAACGATGGGGGATGGGTTGGCAGCTCTTGAGCCCACTTTGAAAGAAATCTATTGTGCAGCCTTAAGTTGTTCATCTCTTCTTATCATCTGTTTTGTTTCCATGACTGAAATATGTAGCATGCCCGATAAATAAAAAAAAGAAAAATATTACGATAACTTTGATTTTGTTTTTTTTTAAGACATTTACAAATAATAATAATAATAATAATAAAACACTCGACTGCATTCAATATCCACTTAATGTTCATAATGTTAAATTCCTTGCGCGGGAATACAGGGGGTGACGATGGTTCTCGAATGAACGCCCTTAAATTTCTCATAGGTCGTGTTGTATCATTACCTACAGCCGCTAAAACGGCTCCATCAGAAGCCACTGGGAACGGGTTGCCCGGGAAACGGCCGCATGGCAACAGGATCAGCGCCTGGGGGTTGTCTGCTTCTAGGTCTGCTCCCATTTTACATCGCGTCTCCTCCTCACTAGATGGTGCGCACGCCACTGGAGAGTAAGCCTACACTTCCCCCTCGCACCGTGGGCTGCACACAGGATCCAAACCCCGGGAAACTATACCACAACCACCACCACCACCACCACCCATCGTTTTCTTACGGAGTAACAACAAGACGAAAGATTTAACGAGCACGATTTTGTGTGAAGGTTTTTTTTTTTTAATTTCGAACAACACTTGGCTTTGGAGACTTGGGTTACAGCTCTGTGATGGACATCATGTTCGCGGTGCAGGATGCGTGTGTCTCCGGTCAGTGGCTCACCGCGATCCTTCTCAGTGTGTGCTGCTTCCTCCCGTCCTGCCTGCCCGCCGGACAAACGGTGGACTATTCCTCGGTGGAAAGTGTGGTGAGCAGACAAGGCGACACGGCGATACTGAGGTAAGGGAAATATGCAATTCAACTTTCAGCGCAATTCTCTCTCTCTCTCTCTCCCTCTTCGTTGATTTCCGTTCGCCACGACAAAGGTGTTCTGATGTTTAATGCTAAGCAAAGTACGAAAACACAACACGTCACTTGAATTCGCGATATTTGTCGTTTATTGTACTTTCGTACGCACTTCGGCGAGGCAAATCACCCCGTTCTCGCGACCTACACAATAGCCACCCATGGGTGCGCTTGTTTTTGCCTCCGATCCTCGCTTGTTTTCATCACTGGGGGGGGGGGGACGACTCATCGGTGCAGCAGCACTTTGCAACGCACTTTCCATCATAGACATTAGACGTAGGGAATGGGATAGCGGATCCCACTCAAATCAAAGTTCTTTCAGGTTCGTCTCCTTGGAGAAAGGCATATTCAGTGAAATGTAAAATGTCAAGATGTTGGATTTGGTTCCCTTATTGCAGAAGGATATCCCATTCCGCGTCGTATTATATAGTTATTATACGTCATAGCTTTATTATATCTATGACGTAGGAGGTCTATGATTCGATCGTTGAGTTAAAGACTAATGTCGTGTATCCCGAATAAAACACAACCGCTTCTATGTGTACAACTTTGTGAATAAGTCAGCGACAATTAAGTCGTATCGTATCGTAACGTCGTACATCGCAGGAGGAGCTGCTGTCTTCACTGTCACTAAACCAGTCGCTCCATCCTCTATCAGGCAGGGAGGATTTGCGTGCTGCCATCTATCTGCCTCTGTAGCCCACCATGTGGACTGTGCAAAAACAATCTATTAGGAGTGTTTTAGGAGTGGCTGACCGATCCCATCGAATCAACGGACGACTGCATTTGGTGAACTAATGCTTTATAGGTGAACCATGGATTAACAACCTCACACATTTTTCCACACGGTTGACTAAAGTTGGAATAATCTAACCTCTATTTGCATAATAGCCTACCCATGCATGTTTTCACTGTTTAATGATTCTTGAAGACTATATTATCCGTTATATTGCGATTAAAGCAGCAGGGGTCGTTGATAAGAATAGGCTTCCCATTCATGCTTATTTTTTTTACATTTTTAAAAGACATAATTTGCTTAGCTGTCAGAAACTGAAGAAAGACCATTCTTTTGAGGAAATGGTGCTTCACCATTGCATGCCCTGATTGAGTATGAATCTGTCTCTCTCACAGTTTTTAGGTTTAGTGGACCTTGAGGAAATTCTGAATACACAAAATCATATCTCTTTCTCTCTACCCTTTCTGTCATCGGTGCACTATCGTGGACCAGCTGTGCTGCACAGCCAGTGTGCTGTGGTGTCAAGTAATGGCACTCATCTCAGAATTACCTTAGCAACAGCGGACAAGTGCTCATTATCCTTTTCCTTGGCCATATTTCATGTGTGCCAAAAGGGGGCTTTCCCGTGGGTGTGGGCATCCCTTCTGCGTCTCTTCGGTGGCCCTTGCCTCTCTATAGTCAACTCCCTGATTTTCAACCTAGGAGGGCTCAGATCTGCAATTGCTGCCTTTGCCCTCCAACCCACGGCTTCATTGGGCCACAGGCTATCTCTGTCAGGGGGGAATCCGCTCCACCACCCTATTTGTTTCATCCAATACGTGGACAAATAAGTCAGCGGGGTCGTGTCTCTGTCAATGGCGCTGGCAGCCATCACGGAGGGAAAGGGAGGAAATGGGTTGTATTTTGTAATTTTTTGCATGGTTCTCAAGCTCATCAAGCACTGCTGTGCAATGATTGCAAGAGTCCTTAGCTTGCCGATGTACACATAAATAAATACAAACAAACGATGGGCTTATATATGGGGGGACCACAAATGTTGGCTAATAAGGTGTCTTTTAAGGAGCTCCTGGTAAGATTAACGGCTATTATTTGAGTGGACATTATTAGAAATGGCACAGTCATCCGTCAGCTATTAGTGAGGGAAATGCCTTGAAGATCATCCATGCGAGTTAACTGCCTAACGCTGTCCCTGTATGAGCCAACTTAGATTTAAGACTGCTCCCTGCTAATGACTGATCAGGGCATCCCTTCTGTGATTGGTTCGGGGAATAGATCTTACCTGTCAATGTGTTTGAGCTGCAACACTACTCGATGGTGAAATACACGTCGGGAGGGTGCAAGTTGAGACTGGGGAGACATTTATTTTGGTTTCGTTCCCAAATCCAAGTTGCAAAAAGAGCGCTGAATGGTTGAACAACACTAATAAACTATTGATTATATATGTATTGATATTGAGGTGTTTAGTTTCGGTGTTCAGGGCTAACGTTGGTTGACAAAAGATGATGTTAAAATGTAGCGCACAGATATTTAACAGCGGTATCCCATTTTAAAACTGCTGTAGGCAGTTTTAGACCTCAATACATTTAAAGCTGAACACCCAACCAGAATCAAGCAGTAACAACCAGTTAGTAGTTGGCGAATCCCCGTGGCTGGGAATAGCGGAAGGAATAATGACTGTATTGAATTATGATGCAGAAAATGTTCTGGGGCAACACGATCAACCAATATCAATATCAATTAGCAGTCAAACACCATCAAACCACAATCCATGGATCCCATAGCCCTTCACAGTGTCACAACTGGAGTACTAGCTTTGCTTCTGCCAACTGCTTTTTCTCACACATGTTTGACATTGCAGTTGTGCTTTGATCAACGCTACAATGTTGGTAGCGACTGCTGTGTCACATGTCTACTGCCCTCTAAGCTGGCACACTCACCGACTGGTTCTCTGTACCCCTCCCACCCCCTCCACCCCCCGCACCTGCTTTATTGGCTGAGAGCGGTCGCAGATGACTTTTATGTTTCTTAATTTCTATCTTTCTACTTCTTTCATTTGTCAGTAGTCTTTCGTTCTTTTTTCCTCTCCCTCTCTCATCACCGATCTCTTTATCAGAATGTATTGCAAATTGCAAATATTGAATGCAAAGGCTAGTGCCTGCACTTCCTTCGAGGAAATGGGGTGAATTAAATCAAACGTGGCTTTCTTTTTAATATTGCATAAATAGGAATTTTTAAGGTTTAAGTTTTTAAAAGCATGCCAGTACGAAGGTCCCGGAGGGCGACAGTGCATATGAAATGTGTTGTTTACTACCAGCAAGACTTGATTCTTAGCAGCACCTATGAGTGTAATTAATTGGCAACTCAACAACGGGAAAGGCTGTTTATTTTGTACATGTGTCTGTGGCAGGTACGAGTACGTCTCCTCTCTACATTGGTAATTGTTTCTCTAGGCTGGAAGTTTGAAGAGGTTTTTTGAGATGCTGATTTTTGCTTGTCCTACATTTCAATGTGGTTTATTATTATTATTACAACTGAAATAGTACACTTCATGTATGATTGGCTGGCACCGCTTTCCTCCAAACCGCTATTGAACCAATCCTTATTCTGCATAGAGATATTTTGGGTTTTTGGGACCAAGCATTAGGCCTTAGTGCTCAGCTGTTTACCATTTCCTTAAGAAACTGCAAGCACAAAAGATGGAAATGGCCCCTCAAGACATTCTATTGTCAAATCCACAGACTACTAAAGGCTGTTTTTTCATGTGATTCCAAAGCTGATTGGATATAAATATTAACATTTAAAAAAAAAATGCTGACAAGAAGCACATTCTTAGATTATCCCCAGAGAAAGAAAGGAGCACTAAAGTTACGCAATCATCATATTATCCAATTCTTGATGCTGCCTTCCCTTTGGTTTCACATGTTCTCCTTTATGGCTTGAGATGATGTTACAAACTGGGTTTATTTTTGCAGCTTTTGGAAGGAAAGGCCTGTCCTCTGGTACGCATTTCTATCTAAATGCTCAGCCCTTTCCCGGATAGGAGGGTTAGCAGCACTTCTCAGCAACACCGATTTGTCAACACATTTGTGGTCTCTGTCTCCTGCCAATTGTACAAGTGCTTCACTGTTTGCACCAATGCAAGTCTACTATTGGGACTGCATTTTCTGCAGCTCTGTGTGCTTCCTTTGCCTTCCCCCACTCTGCAGAGCTGTGTCATTTGTTTCAGTCGAACAATCTTGACTCATCACCAGTAAATGACTCATCTGGCTCACGGTTTAGCCGGCTGGACAGCCAGATGAGCAGAAATCTCCCCTGGGCTGTCCGAAACCAAAGCCAGGTATCAGTATCAGCCACTTTCACAAACATCCACAGTACAAGGTTACCCAGCTGTAATTTTAGCCTTGATTTAAAATATAAAGCGTATTATCATCGTTTTCTCGTTTTCTGTAGAGTAGTGGCCTTGCCCACTCGGGTGCCTTTCGTCAAGCATTGCGGTGGCAATGCTTGTGTACAAGTGGGAGGATTGGGAATCCTCCCACTTGAACCCAGCCTTTAACCGCAACATCGTCGCTGTTTCCAGCTTCCTGTAAATGAAATGTGAAGAGATAAGTGAAACTAAACCAAGGTGAGCATACTTAAGTCGCATGTGAAAGGCAGACGAAGCACAGGAGGAACGCGGCGCAAATAGGATGATCCAATCTTATTTCCTTATTTAGTTTGACAGTCGGCCCTTAGCTATGAAATAATACGCCATGCTGGAGGCTTTCTTCTCTGTAATGGTGCAAAATTGACCTGTCACTACGCTCCAACTCTGCTATTCGTATAAATGTAACATCATTGCCCGGTGTCAACAACATACCAGTTGATGAAAATCTTTTCTGGCTCTACACTATTCTGTCAGTTCTATATATATATCACATATCATTTTTTTTTTTTCATTCATTGTTGCTCGAAAAACATGTAATATATCATTTAAAAAAACCAAACCTGTTGTTATTATGACTGCCTTGAAAGGTCTTGACATTTGCCATAGGCGTCTGTGTGTCACAGCCGGCTACAGAGGGTTCTTTATAGCCTCATGTCTGAGTATTCTCACCTCTGCGAAGATACTAAGGCAGCTATGAAAGAATATTAAGTCAGTATTGAAAGTTTCTGGAGAGTGCAATTTTTTCGAAGAATGAATTTTTATCTCTCATGCTCAGGCCGAGAGTAGAGTCATGGCTGGGCAACATCCTGTTTACTTTCTGCATTTTCAGCATGTTTTTAATTAGGCCACGCTCAGTCGCGGTGTGTGTGTATACCGCTGCACTCCACAAGACCTTGTTTTGGGATGATAGCAAATAGGGGCTTCTCTGAACTCGTCAAAACAGCTGCCATCATGCAACCCATCCAGGTTTATCTCACGTGACACACCTATGGGAACACCTGAATCTGTCACTGCTAATTAATCACCGGTGTCCCCCAGCAATGCAGCCCTCAGTACGGGTTCAATGAGCCAGCCGGAACATTGCTGGACTTGGATTGTTATTTTATTATTTTGACCATACTGAACTCCGTTTTCTACCGGGTGTGCCTTGCTTTCATTCCCCAGTCAATGAAACACAATTCTTCAAGTCTATAGTAACCACAGCCCTATCCGAAGCCGCTTCTTATGAGCGACTAATATATAAAATAGATGGGAAAATTGACATATATATATATACAGTATATATATATAGAAGTATGGGAACCATTTGTGATGAGAAGCCTGATGTACATAACATCTTATGACAACCTACAGCGCACTGTGTTGGACTGCTGGGCCGGGTGGGACAGGGAGGAATTTATAGGGGGAGAGAAAAGTTCCTTCTCCTTCCTTGGTAAAGTGTTTACCAAGTATGTTATACGTATGTTGTCAGGGTGTTTGTGTCTGACTGTGCATGCATATATGAATGCAGGCAATAGGAGATATGTATAAGTGCAATGTACTGATATTGCTCTGACTATTGTCTCTCTCATCTGCATTTAATTGAAGGTAGTCTTGCCTTTTTCATTTTATTTTCCCATTTATTTTTATCAACACTTGAGGTTTCCGTTCTTTGGTAAACAAAATGTAAAACACTGCTGATTAATACCTGCCTGTGAAGGAAATAATAAAAACTATAATTGCACAAGTCTACAGTAGCCTCAAACTAGAGCTTGAACATGAAGTAAACATTGACTGTTTGTTTCAGACAGATTTTCTTTCCATTAAGCATGTTATTTCATTTTACTTCTGCCATGGCAAAGTAGTGCATTCGTAATTATTGAAATTGGAAACCATGAACACCTGCTCATCACTATTTATGGACTTGGACTCTTGAACATTTTAAAAAGGTAGAGTCTTACATGTATTCCATCAACATGCTCCACTGCAGCACAGCTTCCACCTCAAGTTCTTACCATGGACGTCGAAGTGTCAAAAACCATTTATTGGTCTTCATTCATTGGTCATTCTTATTTCTTTTTTTATAACTGCAACTCGGTGGGAATTTGGATCAGTCCGAATCTCTCCTTGCCTTGATTCCTCAAGGTTGCTAGCAAGGCAATTCTATTGTAAAAAAACCAAATGGCTTCCAAGACCCGCGCCGCCGGTTTCAATAGCAAAGGTTGTTTTAATCGACATAGAAATGAAAAAGCGACGATGGCCCTCGCCATTGTGAATAAATCATCTTTGGAGCACAACACCTGCCTTGTGTCCGACACTGCCGGTTTCCACCTTCCGCCTGGAACATCGCTAACTCACTGGAGAAATCAGAGGGCTTATGATCAGCAACAGTCAAATGGGTACGCTGAAGTACACTTGCCTTTTGCAGAATCACTTCAAAGTGAACAGTTGTTGGGCTTTGAAAAAGCAATAGATATCTCCCTGCCGCTGCTTCTAACAAGTTTCACGTTGTAACTAGGTGTTTGATGGTGTATGTGTGGTCAGTGCTACACCCAACGGTTAACTGTGTTATGTCTACGTCTATTTTGAATATACTGTATGTAGGCCTTGCTTCTGGGTATTCAGTGTTCCAGGCTGTGAGGTGTATCTAACCTCGTACTTGTTCAGTTCAATTCATGGTTATATTTCCAGAAAGTGATTTGGTTCTTCTCACTCTTAATAGATTTCAATTAGCAGTAAAATGATTAAGTGCGTTGTTGAATTGGAGTCTAAATGGAAATGTACTTCCTGGTGTGAATACTTTAAAGGTACACTCAACGGGTGTTGCAGACTTCAGCCCATTTCCCTCATAAATTGATCATCACCATGGAAGATGAATATGATGTTTCTTGTTGGAAAATTTCACTTTTCACATTATTCAAATCTTTCTATCCACAATTGTAGCCGAGCATAATAACGAGAGAGAACAATGTTTTGCAAGTTTCACAGAACAGCCAGGCCAACCATAATATTCTTATTAAACTTCAGCATTGCCGAAGTGCAACTCTAATTCAAACTTTAAAGTATCATTATATAGACAGATACGTACATACATGCAGATATAGAAAATATACATTTGGGTTTACGTATTACAGGGTCAAAATGCTTTGAATCGTCAAAGATTTGAAGTATGATTTATAATATATATAAATGACACCTCAAATATAACGTAAGAACGTCAAATGACCATGGGTGTCAAGAGTGATACAACTGAGATGATGCATGATCACAGACGCTTTCCATTCATTCTTCCACAGCTTGCTCAGTGAATAATATCAACAAACATTGTTGACCCGGTATCACTTGATTTGCAGGATTTCATCGCAGATTACCCACCAAATTGACTCCCCGGAGAGCGTCTTGTAAAAATCTTTGATCAATCGTTCAGGAGAAGGAAAACAGGAGATAATTAGTACCTCGGATGAAGTGCGTGCATAATGTTTTCTGATGTAAATAAGAATAGGTTGCTTGGGGGTTAATGTATCACACGTATGCATCAATCACACATGTACGACTCCTATGGGTAAGAAGAGCATACAGGAGCAAATTCTCAGTGATGAAGAAAGACATCCTCCTTTGGGACAGGATGTGTTTGTGTGTGTGTGTGTGTTTGTGTGTGTGTGTGTGTGTGTGTGTGTGTGTGTGTGTGTGTGTGTGTGTGTGGGGGGGTGCTGGGGTGGGGTATTGCAACGTGTTTCAACATAACACCCTCTTTATGTAAGCCTTTGGGTTTGGGAAGTGACCACAGAGGGTGAACACTGCATTTATCCATCGGGAATGTCGCCATGTTATGTTAATATCATAACATGTTGACACTTGTTTTTCGGGACAGCAAAAGTCAACGTCAGCTTTGTCATCGTCGTCGCTAGGTCGACTTGTGTTTGCAATGTGCGTTTGATTGGTTGTACGTGCCAATGCTAACATTACTTAGACCTATGTTGGAATAAAGACTCGCATGTCCATAGCTTAAAGGTTGTATCAGCGATTCTAGGCCTGAAACATAAATGATCACATTCATCTGATCTTTCCTCGCGATCCGCCAGCTGCCCGCCCCGTAAGCAGGCCGTCAAAAAGACGCGTCTCTGTGGGCAGCCTATGCTCCGAGATCGCACACAAAAACAAATGGTACTACCAACCACTCAAAAACCAAAATCAAAAGCATTCCAACCAATCACTGACAAGGGGTGGGTGTTGTGGGGTTTTGCGCTCATGCACGCAAAGTGGGAGCTGAAGGTGATTGGTCTATATGGGGGGTGGGGGGGGACTATATGTTAAGTAGCCTCTATTTGCGTCCTATGGACCCGTAATGCTGGAGTATGACCTCACCCTCTGTCCTCCACCTGACGGACTCACCTGAAGAACCCGGTACCAGGGATACAAACAGCCCATTCAAAGTGTCACGCACACAAACAAACACACACATCTCACACACACACACACTCTCACACACACACACACACACACTCCCGGTGGTCCAGAGCTAACAGGCTGGCGGTAGCTCCACCTCACGTCCGGCTCTAACCTTTCTCCTGAACTCCCTTGTTCCCCCCTCTCTCTCTCTCTCTCTCTCTCTCTCTCTCTCTCTCTCTCTCTCTCTCGCTCTCTCTCTCTCACTCTCTGTTATTATCTCTTATTCCTCACTTCATGCCCCTCGCTCGCTGTGCCTCTTGCTCTCCCTCTCGCTGTCTCCTGCTCTATCTCTCGCTCTCTCTCGTTTGTGCATGTATTTTCTTCATACAAACACAGACCCCTAGCTGAATTCTGAAGAACCCGGGGTATGTTGTGACTCTGAGGAAGACAAAGCCTTATTTAATGAAATAGTGAAGAACCATTGTTTCAATTCAGGCCCTGCTGAGTGGTTTCTGCAGTTGAAGACAAGCGTCTCTCTGATGACTCCGACTTGACGCTATGCTTAAAGGGGAACTCCGGTGTAAAATGGTTCTGGGATATGTTTAGTATGGTAACGAGTTTGAACGAGTTTGAGCAAAATAAATCATATACGACGCGAAAGCTAAGTTAGATATTTTTATCCGATTCTACCAAAATGCTAATATGTCATCGCTTGGGGGCATCGACTGATGTCAAAAAGAAATGTAATACACTTACAAGGCTAGAAGTAGCCTGACACTTCTTTGGTCGTATAATGAGGGTGTTAACACAACAACGAGGCATTGACAACTTTGTAAGTGAACAGATAGTTTATTAAAAAGCATATTTTACACACAATACCTTCAGTAGTTCACCCGTCGACGCCATATCCTTTTTGAGACTGAAACGGTCGATTGGCGGACGTCTGCTCCGTCAATCGAC
>JAOTIX010000016.1:3719100-3733899 GCA_027123715.1 Gaidropsarus macrophthalmus
GTGTGTGTGTGTGTGTGTGTGTGTGTGTGTGTGTGTGTGTGTGTGTGTGTGTGTGTGTGTGTGTGTGTGTGTTTGAGAGAAAGAAGTGTGTGAGAGTGTGAGTGTGTGTGCAGTCCCCCCCCCCCACCTGGGAAAATGACACGCTCCACCCTGGGGTCCGCCTCCAGGAACTTGGCCACAGCCATGCCCCCTTTGAAGTGCTGCTTCATGCGGAGGTGCAGGGTCTTCAGGCCGCGGTTGACGAGGAAGCAGTCGAAGGGGGAGGGCACTGCTCCCAGGGCTGCACAGGCAGGTGAGGGGTTAAGCATGGACGGATATCTCAGGTGCGGTCCAATAAGCAGGCTTACCCACAGACAATGCTATTACAGAGACTGACTCGGACAATAAACTTGGTCTCTCTTCTGTTTTCTTGAAACTAAGTCAGGGTTTTAAAGTGGTTTGTCTTGTTTGACTCAGTGCAGGAGGTCACACCTGACTCATCTTTTGAAAAAGTCCTACAGCCCGAGGAGGAGTTTTGTGAGTCAATTGTCGAGGAAGGCTGAATATGTGCTTGACCCTCAGGCAGTTCAAGCATGTATGACCCACATTTCTGAGCTGCATGCCTTAGAGCTCCGAAAAATTAAACACACTGGCTTCCAAAATGATGTGTTTACACTTGTTTCCTCAGGCAAATTTGTGTTATAGACTAAGAAAAACTCACCATTCTGTAGGAATTTAAGTCGCTCATACAGGTCATCCCTGCTCACCGAAACCAGCCCCATGACGACGTCGCTGTGGCCTGTCAAGACAATCAAAAGACACAATTAGCATCGAGCCATCAGAATAGCATTAGCAATTCAAGTTCGCATTCAGCAGGAGCGCTATATTACCATTCATATACTTTGTGGCCGAGTACATGCAAAGGTCAGCTCCCAAAGCCAGGGGGCGCTGTTGGTGCATAGAAAAATGATGTTTCACAAGTTGCGTAATAGACAGGTTACTTATTACACAATTGACAATCGAGGAGTAAATGAACATCTGTGACTGTGTCTGTGAACAAAAACACAAGACACACACACAACACACACCTGGAAATAGGCAGACATGAAGGTGTTGTCCACCACCACCACGATATCCTTGTTGTGATCGTGGACTAGGTCACTGCAGGTCTTGATGTCCACTACCTTCATGGTGGGGTTGGTGGGAGTTTCGATCCATACAAGCTGAACAAGACACATTAACGTATGCCCCTCAACAGTCAAGAGATGGGTGAAAACACACTCGGCTTACTTCGTAATGGAAAACCAAATGGAAATGATCCTGTGAGCACAAAACGTCTGAAAGTCATTACAGCACAGCAGTGATGAGTGACTGAGTTCAGCTGAATGAGGGCGGAATCGCACACACATGTGGTCTGAGCACTCGCTGAAGTTACTCTGTTTGTGTTTGTTATTTGGGTGTTAGCCTTCAGCAGCATTGTGTTGATTCGTGTTTCAACACGTCTACTTGTTTCATTTACCAGCCTGCTTTCTTAAATGACTCAACTGATTCCCCTCACCAACCTTAGTGTTTGGCTTAAGAGCTGCCTTCAGCTTTGCAGGTTGTGTACAATCAGCAAAACACACTTCCAAACCAAGTTCAGTCGCTATCCTCTGGAAGTAGCGGTTCGTCCCTGAAAAGATAGATCCATTTAATTTACTGTTGCCGTGGTTAAAAGCTACAAAACAACACTTGTAGCTTCAATAAGACAATTCACTAGTAATTAACTAGCAAATAGCTTTAGAAAACCATGATCTTGAACTGTGACTGCCTCTCCTCTTTTCACTATTGTGACGATTCATGGTCTGTTTGTGGGACACGTTGGAGAAATATGCTCCATCTCACCTCCATACACGTCATCCATGCACACAATCCCATCCCCGGATTTCAACATGTGGGTGATGGTCATGGTTGCAGCGAGTCCAGAGGCGAGAGCAAGACCTATGGGTATCATGTAAACATGTGTAAACATGGGTTGTTATGACTATTCCTCCAGGACAGATGGGATTAAATTGGATTGACGACCCTGCGTTAGGATTAGTAATCGAAGTTCACTTTTTATTCACATTAGTATCTAACTCACAGTGTTTTGCCCCATCCAGTGCTGCCACAGCCTTCTCCAGACAGTTTCTAGTTGGATTCCCGCTTCGGCTGTATTCATAGCCCTTTAAGAGAAAATGTATGAATTAATATTCATTTAACACGAACTCGAACATGTGTCTGTCTGTATGTATTTATGTTATATGTTTAAATGTAATGTTGGAACCTGTACCAAGGAGCTGAAACTGAGACTCCACCAGCCTGGCTATGTGGTCAGTAATACATTATTATTATTAATA
The DNA here is from genome assembly GCA_027123715.1 of Gaidropsarus macrophthalmus. Lineage (NCBI taxonomy): Eukaryota > Metazoa > Chordata > Actinopteri > Gadiformes > Gaidropsaridae > Gaidropsarus > Gaidropsarus macrophthalmus. The sequence goes on from JAOTIX010000016.1 coordinate 3,721,458, forward strand.
ATAACATGATTATTAATAATAACATTATTGTTATTATTATTATATACCGGGTGAAACGCACTGCAATCACTCAACCTCGCCGATATGCTTTTGTTTTTAACACATCAAGGTTTTTTCCCAGTGTACACAATTCAATATGAATAGCTGTAGAACAACGTCCTGTTTATGATCGATCAAATCCCACGTGGCTTCATGATGTGTGTGTTCAGTACACGGTGTTAAGCTCAGTCCATCGGGAGCTCGCTTCACAGAGTACTTTTGCACCGCTCTCCCTTGCAACAAACACGCCGGTATGTGGGCGACGGTGACACTTACAGCATGATCCCCGGGTCCGTATTGCTTGAACGTGGTGGAGAGAGAAATCGGAGGTACTACTGCCATGGATTTCCACTGCTCTGGCTCCTGGCCAACGTGTATAGCCTCTGTTGCGAACGATTTAAATGCTGTTCGGAAGCCGGTGTGAAGATCTTCGCTGTCTTTCTGAGCGTGAGCCATGTTTAACGATGAACGAACAGCTCCACAGGAGGAGAAGATTCACCTTGATGTGGGACCTTATCTAACGTACTGCGAGGTCCGGGGATGGGAGCGGTTGCAAGAGCCATGGATCGAAACGCACAGTGGGCTGTGCCTCACACCTTTAATAACCAATCACGGATCCTGATGGAAGGATGGGCAACGCCTCTCTCCATTACTAACCAATAATGGATCGCGACGTAAACGGGGGGGGTTGGGGGCGTTGTCCGTTACCAACTCTCCATGGATTGGCTGGTTACAGTGAACGGTATCGCCCACTGTAGTTTGGAGTTTTGGCAAGTAACGGGTACAGGAAATAAAGAACGACTCCTCACACCTTTTGTCCAACCAGCGCGTCTTAACGAATATGGGATGCAGCCGATTGGTGTTTTACTAGGGGCGTCTAGCACACGTGACTGAAGCACATCCTTTTACTGATGCAACGTCTTCATGTGAAAGCGGAAATGTTTACTGATTAACTAGTCACTGAACAGACACAAATGCGCCTTGAAAGAAACACCGAGTTCACACAGATTAGTGTTGTTAAAGACATGTATAGTTAGTTGGTTATCACAAATTATTTCGATGATTTTATAAATGAACTGCTTTATATGTCGATTTGTTATGCGCCTCCTCCTTTTAGGATGATGTTTCCTAAAAGTGCATGCAGCAATATGTGAAACTCTACTCTCATTATTTTAATCATTTCCCAACACATTTACATTTGATGTTCAGCCTAATTCTAACTTGGTGTGAAAATTTCGCATATTGGCCACCAAAGAGCAATGTAAAAACAGATTATCAACGGAGAACCTATTGGAAGTGCCATTATGAAAACATGCCCCTTGGGGCCCATGTGGGTCACCGCAAAAATAAAACTGATGCCGTTCTGTTAGCCCACCACAGGTGGGCTACCACGGGTGGGCTAACAGGGGCCCTGTTATGGGTAGGCTAACAGGGGCCCTGTTACGGGTGTGAAATTCTGGCCATGTGCGGGCCCCACACTGACTAAGGGGGCCCCAGTGCGTTAGCCGATGGCAAATAGGTGTCAGAGTGTGTGCCCACACTCGTAGAAAGAGAGAGGGAGAACTTTTTTTCGAATTTGCGTCTGCAACCGGAAGGCTCCAAAGGGACTTTTGCGGTTTTGGTTCCAAGTTTAGTTTGTGAGCTTAGTTAATGTGGTTCCAAATTTTCTGGAACCTTAAGGGCAAAACGGGCTATATGACTAGGTTAAATTTTCATCTGTAAATATGATCTGTTGCGCTAAAGTGTGGTCTTTAAACTAGTTAAAATCAAGTCAAAAGTAAGATTAAGATTACTAGCTAGGCAAATATAGCTATTAGCCCGCTAGCTAATTGGGAAATCGGAATACCAGCAAAATTGTTGGGCTGTGGTGAGGCCTGAGCCCTGTGGGGCTGACGACAGCTGGAGAATTGTGATTTCCCAAGGACAACACTAGATCTTTGCAATATTCCCGCTAAATAAGTATGGGCCTCAGAAAGTTATAACCTGTTTAACTTAAAAGCCACTCAATGATGTAGGCATACATAATTTTTAATTTGGTTTGGTTAGGGTAATTAGGTAGGTTTTTAGGTCATTTTTAGGACAAGTTGTTTGTAGGCTCTGTAGACTGTGCCTGGGTCCCATGCATTAACTTTATACAATCGAGGTATATGTATATAAACAATATGAAAAGTAAATCAATCTATCTATCTAGATATAGATATAGATAGATATATATTTCATCTTTTTCTTTCAATACAAACCAAAACACGTGTGAAACACTGCTGATTAATGTATACGCATTAACACACCCACACACATTACAGATATGATGTTACGCTGCCATGGTTATTTACTTAAAACTTTAAATATAGTTGAAATTTCTCAGGATAAAACACGCAGTGAGTTACATGTACATAATAAGTACTGTATATATTAATGTAAGTCTTCGCGTTCTGATTAGTTTTCAAGTCGATTTCATGAACTATCGCGAGGCTGCTTGCGGAAGACGGAGGTTCCGTCTTCCGCACTGGTCAAATGACGCGGGAGCCGCTTATGTTGTTCAGCCACCGACAGTTTTGAAGAGCGGAGGGCAGGCGGTTTTTGTATTAGTAGCAACTGCCCCGCTAACTTGTTCGTCTTCATTGTTGTTATTGTTTATTTTGCGAAGAATCGTTGTTTTCATGTGGTGCAACTTAAAGTGGTCGTGGGAAGTACCACTGGCATTGTTGCCAGCAAATTGCGTCTTTCTTTCGTCCGGAGGGTCATCTCCGACCACGACACCCTCTGCCTGACTGTCAACTGTTTAGAAAATGACCGGAGAGAAAATCCGCTCCCTTCGCAAGGACCACAAACCGAGCAAGGAAGGGGACTTACTTGAACCGGACGAGGAGGCAGCCACTGGGACATTTACCTCGACTAAAACGAACAGCAAAAGCAGAGCAAGTAAAATATTCAGCAATCACAAGTTGGCCAAATCGCCGTCCACACAGCAACACCAGAATCAGCAATCGCAGATAAATGCCAACACACTACCAACCACAGGGGATGTTGTCGATGACAATAACAAGAATCCCATTTTACGAGCCGGCGGGGAGGACTTTCCAGTACACGAATGTGTTTTTAAGGGAGATGTCAGACGCCTGTCCTCTCTCATCCGTACGCAAAATATAGCACAGAAAGACGTCCATGGTAAGTTAAACCGTTGATCTCGTTATGCAGATTTGGTTGGTTATGGTATACCAACATCTAGCTTTATTAAGGGTACTTGAAGAGACCATCATATAGGCCAACACTGGGCAGATGGGAGGTAGGGGAGGCAACTCCCTGCCAAGGCCAACACCTTGCAACGTATTTCCATCCCAAAACAAAACTCTGTATAATTTTCAGATGTTCAAACCTCCGGCCTTTTGTTTAGCTATTGCTGTGAAGTTCACTTATTTGCCTATTTTTCTTGTGGCTAGTGTAGACCTCTTACATATAACATGATTTCAGTCTCATGTTCAAGGTCGATACACCTGAAGTTCAGGTGGTTATACCAATGAGTCATTTACGAACACTTGCATAACACATGTTATGCATTGGAATGCAATGCTCTGCCATTCAAATTAGATGGTTGGTGGTGGGCATTTATCATGGATGGTGAGGAGGACAGTGTGCAATTTACCCACACCCTGCTAAAAAAAACCATTGTAACGGACCCACTATAGCAACCTCATAATTACACAGAAGTCAGTATATTTTCCTCTGTTTCACAAAATACACAGTGCCTGTAATGCACAGTTAGTAGAAAGCCTGGCAAGAAGATGAAGCTCTTCCCGTGGTTTTAAAGGGGTCACTATCTAAAAGAGATAACATATGTTCTACAGAGCTGCTTCTCTACCTCTGGGTATCATGTCGTAAGCATAGTAGAGGCTGTAGGGACTTCATGGCTTTACAAGAGTGATCATCTCCTCCAACACGCACACACACACACACACACACACACACACACACACACACACACACACACACACAGGGGTGTAGAATATGGAGAACCATTTCAAGCTTGGCATTTCAGTACACACTCACAGAAAAGCTAGATTGTTGAAAACAATCTTATTTTTATATCCTACAACCCTACTTCAAATGAAATCCGAGCTTAACGTCTTGAGGGACTGGTGCTTTTGTGGTTTGAAATCATCATATCCACATGTTTTTAACCCGACTGCCTCTCTCTCATCAGGAAACACACCGTTACATCTTGCTGTCATGATGGGAAACAAAGGTGAGTGGTTTCATTTTTAGCTCTTTGTCTTTTCTGTTATGACTCTTGTTTTCTGAACATCTGTCATCATGTGTGTTTGTGTGTGTGTGTGTGTGTGTGTATAGTGGTTGCTTTGACCTATATTCTTTGCATTTCTGCAATAAGAATATAGGTTGTTTCATTTTGTTTGTCTTTTTAAACTTGCCAGTAAACATTTTCTATGGTTGACTACCCATGTCTCTTCGTTACACATGGTCTTATTATATGAGTCCCTGTTATTCCTCTTGTATATGTGTGCCCTAGCATGGACATGCTGTTGAGTAACACTGAAACTCAACTGAAACCCCAAAGGATCCTACGCTATGCTCAAAGCATCCTTTGAGCTAGATGCTGGAGGGTGCTCTGCCTGATTAGAATCTGAACTTTTCACTGTTTTGGGTGATGCTCCCCGCTCACTGTGTGTGTGTGTCACATGTGTGTTTTTGTATTTGTGGCTTTTGGCAACTATTTCACATCAGAACTGTCGATTTTTGGTGATAACGTGACCGCGTCTCTTTGCCCTGGCAGCTCTAAATCAGAATCATCCCAGAAGAGTCCTAAGACCTAACCGCTCCTTTCATTCGGATGAAAGAAAGGGTAGGGTTAGGTGATTTGTTCAAGGACACCTCAACACTTGGCAAGGATGGGCCAGGGATTGAACTAACAACCTTCTGGTCGCCATATAACCCTCTCTACCCCTGAGCCAATCCGCCCCCCACCCCCCCCAAAAAAAAGAATGTTATCATATTATGACCTAGTGCATGATTTCTAGTCACGATCAATGTCATCTCTGACCACAGAGTAGTAACATACAGTCGGAGGAGCAATATGAATTTGTCATGACTTCCCTAAGCACAAGCTATCAGCCCGCAATTTGCTTTAAAAGGATGTAGCACAGGCTTGAATGAAAGCACACTTAAAATATTAATGCTCCGGTCCATTGTGAGTCATTGCCTATATTTAATTTCACTCGCCAGCTTTCGTTGGCTCATGCTATTATAAAATGAATGTCCCCCTTTTTTAAATCAGAGGTTCCCCATATTCAGCAGTTGACATTTCTCCTTTATTATTATTATTATTATTATTATTATTATTATTATTATTATTATGCTTATGCTCTTGCCCTCTCTTTTCTTCTGTACGTTTTTTCGGCTTTCTCTTGTCATGCGCTAAATGTGATTAATTACAATCGGTCGTGTCAGCTCCCTGCTAGCACAGCTGTTAGCACCGCGAAGGTGTCCAGCACAGACGGAGGAGCACCGTGGGATTGATTGCGCTAATGAGTGTAGCCAAAGCTCTCAATACTATCGGCTACTCATCCACCGGGGAGTGCAGGCAGCCAGACACGCTGAAAGCAACGGGATGAGCTCATAATTTGGGGTGTGGCAGCCCTGTAGGATGACGTGCTTCTGCCTGTGCACGCCAGTTGTGTGTGTGTGTGTCTGTGTGTCTGTGTGTGTGTGTGTGTTTCTTCCGGTTTGTGTTGCTGTGTCTACCTAATGTGCAGAGGCATATTGTGACGGATTGACTTTGTCTCCATCGATGAGGAAGCGGCCTGCGTTTCCCTGCGTGGTTGCTGTTTCTTCGCAGAGGCTCTGAACGACTTGACATTCTTCCCACTGGCAACCGAGCAAAGAATGTTGAGAAGCGAATCTGTGAATACGTCCAGGGAAGAGGCACTCTGCGTTTGTGGAAACGTTTGGACGCCACTGTCAGCAATTAGGGACAACACAGCCAGGCCTAGTGTCTCACAGAAGGCTTTTTTTCCACCATTTCTAGTTTCCACACGTGCACTGCCATGAACATCTTTACGATCGCTTCTTGTTTTTTCGCTTTTTATCTGACTTTACTTGTTAACTTTGAAGTTGTCTGAAACAGTAGTTTTCTTTTTAGATATGCAGTTCGGGGAGTAGGGTTTTGTGTCTGTGTGTGTCAGCGAGGCCAAGATAGTTTGCAGCCCTCCCGAAATGTGTTTAATCAGGTCAGCACTAAAAAGAGCAGCTTGAGTGGAGGCACACGTTAATATGTCGTCTGTGCAGTTGTAGTTTGAATTGAGATACAATAGACTTAGACTAGCACAGGGGACAGCAGGATATCATAGCAGGTAGGCTGATAAACGCCCAGCTCAAAAGGTTCCTGGTTTTGATCCACCATTGAACTCTACCTGCTCTACAATAACCCTTATCTGAATTCTGATAAATGTATCGTGCGAAATGGCAAATAAACACACGTTCTAATAGTACATAGAAGTACGGTATGTAAAATTTTTCACCAGAGATGATTATGACTTGAAAGGCCTTGGCATGTTTCAAAAAAGCGATGCCATAATGGAGATTTCGTCAACTTTTACACATGTTGGTTGTTTTGTCGAAGGTAAACAATAGCCATGATGATAACAGGACTATGGGAGTAATCCAGCTTAGTTATTTGTGTCATGTTTTGAACCGTTCCTACTTCGGCCTATGATGTTTGTTAAGGGCCAACTGTAATTTCCCAACCAATGCAGGGAGGTGCAGCCCCTAAGCCCTCTGCCTCTCTCTTTCCTTCTTCAAATCCAGTCGCCACATAGAGATCCTTAGCGCGAGCTGATATATTGACAACGTCGGCATACTGGAACTGCAACGGTCAGGAAAATAAGCGGAATGTTGTTGCTTGCAGTGGCCCAGAGCAGGAAAAGAGCATTCGTTCCTTTCTTTTTTTTTTGACTGGGGACCCTGCTTGGATTTAGCGGGTCAGTGCCAGGCCTGCGCCCATGGAGCTCTGTGCTCTCTCTGCGTGCTCTGCCGTTCCCGTTATTATTGCACAATCACCATCCAGTCGGCGTTTATATGGGTCACTGGTTATTCATTTGTATTTATTATTATTTTATCCCAGAGTTAAGCCTTGCATCAGCTCGTGATGTTAATGTGCACTCAGGCAACCGTCTCGTTTCCCCACCGGTGACCTGGGGCCAGCAGCCCACACTAATGCTGGCACAGGGCCACGGACGCCAGGCAGTGATACGATGGCTTTGGTGTTCTTTGCGGAGGGTCGCGAGGCACCGCGCCTCACCTATCGCTTCGTCTTCCTAGCAGGGGGGCTAAAAGTCACCCCTTCATCGACGGCAGCTGGCAGAGTATGAGATGATGAGTCCGAAGGGGGGGGAGACTTCAGATGACATTCAGCAGCACACTGTTGCATTCGTGGGTCCACATTTGGGTCAGCAGTGGACGCACGCACACACACACACATTCAAGATTCAAGATTCTTTTATTGTCATATGCGCAGTAATTACAGAGCAGTCACTGACAATGAAATTCTTTTGTCTCTGGCTCCTCCAATAGTGCAATGTTAAAAATATATATATAATATAACAAAAGTCTAATAAAATACTTTTTTTTTACTACTAATATAATATAAAACAAAGAGCAATTAAACTACTAATATAAAATAAACAGCAATAAGATAAAAAATCTCACATTCACACTCACACACACGGTCTAAGGATCTTTTCATTGTCATGTTTCTATCACAAGATCAGCTTCCTGTTAAATTCCACTGACTTTGCATAATAATTAATACATTAATTTATTATAATTATGATCTGGATTAACACTCCACAAGGATGCCAATTCGGTTGGTTGTGGTTGATTCATCTCTAGTTTATATAGTGTTGTGAGAGCCAAGTTGTCCTTGACTGAACATAACAAGGGTATGGAGACAGATGGCAGGTACCATTGAGAGACACAAGGTCATTCGTATGTTTCTGTTCATGCTATTAGCATCACTTGTGTCTGACGGGTACCGACCTGTAGCGTCCAGCTTGGGCTAGCCTCGAGGACGTTGATTTCACAGCATTTCTCCTGGTGTTTTGCAGAGCAAACAGCTTACTCATGTTGAACTTTGTTCAGTCAATTCATAGGCGCGACTCGTAATAAAGGAACGTGACTCCTGATGGGCCCAGCCCCAGATCGACCCTTATATGTAGGGCAAACGGCACGTGTACGCATGGTAGTGAATCCCAGGTCCACTATGGTTCATTTCATACTACTTACTTCTAAGTTGGCCGTTCAGCAAGTATGAAATTGAATTTAAAAAAAAAACTAAATACATGAAGGAAAGCAGATGGGTCAATTGCGTAATAACAGCTTCCATCCCACCATTCCACAGCTTGCCGGACCATTGCAGACTTTTGATTTAAAAATAGTTTAATTCGCGTTTTTTTTTTTTTTTTTTAATCCATCCTTTTCAGGATCTGAATGTGAAACTGCTGCCCGTGTTTCCAGGTGCAAAGTGTGAACAGGATGTGACCTAATTGCAATTGTCATGGTATACGTGATAGATTACATTTCTCTACCACTAGGATTTCCTGAACTCTCCAAAACCCCTATCTCTACACGGATGCCTTACAGTGTTGAGCTAGCCTCATAAAAGCTAACTGTGTTTCTTTGTCTTCCTCTGCTTAAGAGTGTGCCCATTTGCTGCTGGCCCACAATGCACCAGTGAAGGTGAAGAACGCTCAGGGATGGAGTCCCCTCGCCGAGGCCATTAGCTACGGAGACCGCCAAATGAGTAAGCATTCATGACACCACTACATCGCCACCACCACCACCCAAACCAAACACGGCCGTTAGACCACACACCCATAGTCTAGCCTCACACATTGTTGGTTCATTCACGCACGCTTATTGTGCCACAACTCTGTGTGGATGTACTTTAAACTTGTTCCTTTAAGCCAGCATTTCAAACTAAGCTGTGAAAGGTACCTTGTGGTGTCTCATGGGTAATCTCACAAATCAGACTTCAGATGAATGGATAAAGTAGGACGTCAGATCCGTTGAAATCTGGGTGGACAAGCATCTCACTCTCTTCGGTTTGTCTGTGAACAATCATGTTGGATCTGTTACTGCGTAAATAGTACAACGTTTCTGTTGACACCTTGTGAACTAGCTACTGTATAAATACGCTTAACATCCCGTAATGAAAGCGTCATCCACTCGTGCAAATTGGTTTTGAAAGAATATCTGTTATAAAGAAACGGATACAAACTACGCCTCCGTGCAGTTCCTGTTTTTCAGAACCATCTCGGTTCAGTCCCTTCCCATATGTTCTGGTGCTACACAGTAGGACTGCAGTATCTGAGATTACCTCGAGGCTAAAGCTATGCCATTGACTCATTTTCATTTTGATGCTTCAGTGTGACTCAAGCTTCCCCTTGCATCCGCATGTTGGTGGAAGTCCGTGGCCTGGCATTCCTCAAGGCATTTGGGCTTTTGTGTGCTGATGAAAAGCAATTCATCCAATGTTCCTTCAATGACTGGCCCCTCTTAGGCCTTTTTCTCTCCCCCCCCTGCCTCTCCCAAGTTTGAAGAGTTATTTGGATTCCAGCCTCACTGATGAATGTGTCTGCATAGCTGTACTGACACTTAACCCACTGAAACCAAGCTTGTACTTTCATGACAGTATTTCTTTTGAAATGGCCTCCACTTGAGAGTAAAATGTTCACATATATAACATGTTTTGATGTCCCACATCTTCCAACTGTACGGTCTCCGGTTTCCTGCATTGTCAAAGTCTTACCCATTGGTCGGAGCGCTTCGCGATGGTTTGTTTGGGCACAGTATCGCCAGGTGTCGTCTTACTCGTCGGTGACTCAGTGAGCATAATATGTGACACCCATGTTATTTCTGTGTGCACCCATTCCCAGCGTTTCACAGACAAACTGCTGACGCGGTCAAAAACGAATGGACTTGACGTGCCCTTTTATAGATTTCCACAGACTCGCATGGAGGGTGTGGGAGACTGAGAGCTAAATATGTGTCTGTTTTCCCCATTCAGCAAGATATATAAGTGTGGAGTGCTTTATAGGGTTAGTAAATGAACTCTGAGGTTCATGGGAAATGTGCCCTCTTTGCTAGCAAAAATCAGTGGCGGCTATTGCGCCATACTCATAATTTTTAGTACCAGCATCTGTTTCTTGTGGGTCTGTTATTACTGTCATTGTAAAACACTGTTCAAATTTGGAAAATAAGAACATCCAACTTAATTTCCTTGTCTGTTTTTTTTGCAAATATGCAAAATCTGCAGCTTGCAAATTAAAGATTTCATGCATTTTATTCCGGACAAAGCTAGTTATGTCTCATGTTTCATTTGCTAGAGGGGAGTATTGTTTGTACGAATGAGCCGGTTTATAATGCCTTCATGGCTGATTTTATGTGGAATAAGACGTGTTGATCACTGATCTTCTTCATCGGTCGTGTGCTGAAATAGGTCTTTTGTCTCAGGCCAAGTCATTATCCTTTCATGACTTCAAAACAATCATGTGGCTGTCATCCAGATGTTTGGCACACTTTGAGAAGATATATCCCCTCTGGCTATGGAGCAAAAGCGATATTTTTTACACACTCTCACCCCGTTCTTCATTCCAAACAAAAGCTGGGATATGCAATATTGTGATTTCATTTTATTGAGAATTTGAGAAAGTCTGATGAATATGAACACCATATTGGTGTGCGGTTATCTTTCTACTAGTACGACACTTGGTTTATTCAATGGGAAAAGCTATCAACTAATTGTGGGCTTATAGCTTTGAAAGCCTGAATGCCAATTTCAAATCTTGGGGCCCATACATTCAGTGAGCTACAGATCAACTGGTCGTCTTCCAGCAGGTTTTATGGGAACCGACTGGTAGCAGTTGTCAGATGACTCAGGAACTGGGTGGTAAATGGTTTCCCACCGTTCCCTGTCCATTTGTCTACAAATGAGAGAGGGCAGCACCACTAGAAGCAGCCAGCTACTTATTGCCAGGACAATGAGTTCAGTAATCGCTTTTGGAGTGGATTTGCACATTTTGCGTTCTGTAGAATGTCGGGTGTGGTCTGCAGTGTGGAAGATGGAGTTTGTGGTCAGGGAGGACCGGGAGTAAAGAGCTGGCCCCTAGCCTGACATCGCTTAAAACCATTCACAAATCCATTACGGTCCGGAACCTCTTGGTTCATGAGCGGTTTCAAAGGGGCGTTGACAAAAGGTGTGGACCAAACTGCCCCGCAGTTGGAGAGACCTTAACCAATGGGAGAGAAAGTGTGTCACATCAGCGGCAGCCATCTTGGTGATTTATGGTGGAGCGACGGTGCTCCTCTGTACAGCGACGGTATGAAACCCGCCCTATACGGTAAAGTAGATAAACGGTTGTGATTGGCCTGGCCAGGTCTACTGGAAATCTGTCTGAACTGGGCTCCACAGATTATTCATTTATTCATATATCGATGGTGATGTTTTGATGTTGCCTTGTGTGTGTGTGTGTGTGTGTGTGTGTGTGTGTGTGTGTGTTTTTGTACACAATCTATGTGCACACTTAGAACTCTAGCTAAATTGCTTGCATAGCAGTGAATCAATTTGTAACACCTTTCAGACATATCCTTTTGTTTGATGTGTTTTCCACTTTCTGTTGGCCTGTGATGATTGCTTTGCTATACACTGCTGAACATCCTAATGTGTTCATGCAGAGGAGGTCAATTAACTAAATGATACTCATCTTTCCATCTTGTAAACCCCCACATTAAATGCACGCGCAAATGAATGCTGTCTAGCCACAATGGGATCCATTGTGAGTTATTTACTTTAATGTTGCTTTGAATAAGAGTTGGGCTGTCTTCTAACACAGTTGGGCCTTCAGGCAAAACTGCAGTAAAAAAGTGGTTTCATCTGGTCCTGTATTTGAGAACACTTTGTAGACACTTCCCCCAGGTCATTAAGAGCTAGCTAGTCTCTCCTCATTTACATGGAAGCTCATCATTATTCATCTGTTCATATCATGGTCCTGGTTCCTGGTTTAATCACTTCTTGTGTCATTCGGTCTCTATGGGAGCTGCAGTCTTTCTTCGGTCAATCAGTTTGAGCCCCAGCTCCTGAGGTGCTGCGCTTTGACACATGCACGCACGGCGTTGAGTTGATCTAGCGGTCTGTGTCCCACCACACACACCATTCACATAACATACACATTTGCTCTCTCTCTGTCCTTTTACGGCCTTTACTTTTTTTGTCCTTCCTTTCGTGTCGATGGCAGGCAAACCGTTTCTGTCTCTTTCTTTGTCTCTGTCTGTCTGTCTGTCTGTCTGTCTGTCTGTCTGTCTGTCTGTCTGTCTGTCTGTCTGTCTGTCTGTC
>JAOTIX010000016.1:3802810-3817023 GCA_027123715.1 Gaidropsarus macrophthalmus
GTGTGACTGTAGGGACTATATATATATATATATATGTGTGTGTTTTATATTTCAAGCCACCTACGTGAAGTTGGCACCCCATATGTTACGAATAAAACTTTAACGTTTGTGCACAAACCGACTTTATGATATTCAACACCTGACCTGAGGTCACTCAGCACCCCATGAACATCCAAATGACTCAACAATTGTTGGAATTGCTGAATATCATAAAAACGGTTTCTGCACAACGGTTAATTTTGCCTGCACAAACGAATCAAAGTAGCCTACTTTTATTCGTATTTTCAACATATGGGGTACCAACTTCACGCAGGTCGCCGGGTCGCAATCGGCTCGCGGGCCGGGAGTTTGACACCCTTGATGATTATTGCGCACCTGTGGCTCTCTTTCTGGCTGACATTTGGCGATCGATGCTTTCTGTCGGGCGGCATAACAGTGCCGTACTCGCAAGATGAACGAGCCGAGCGTCAACCGCATTCATAATGTTGGTTCTTTGTATCACTTTATTGTCGAGGCGATAACAACCTGCCTCTCCTTCAACGCCGAAAAAGTTTGTGTCCCTTTCGCCCTCTTTGCGTTGTCTGCACTTCTGTTGTTTGCATCATGTTTTATGTAAGTAGGCCTAATCGCCTTTTGAATAGTTTCTTAACGACTGATTGCATGCTGCGAGGTTGGAAATTTTAGATATTCTGACCACTGTTGCACTTTCTCAGGCTTTTATATCAGCGGTGTACCGTAAGGCAAGGAAACAACACAGGAGAAGTGGTGGTGGTCTCCATCTATTGCTTTCTCGGTAATCTCTGCAGCACTATTGGCGCTGTTCTGTCCAAACAGCTGGATATCCAGGTAAAGAGGATTGTTTATGTAATATCTCCAGCACAATACCTCGTAAGAAGTCCAGCTTCCATCAGCTGATCATCACCTGACTACAGGGACAATATCTTTCTTCAGATAGTGTTTGGTGCCTTGACTGTAGCCGTGGACTTTGTGAACATTGTTGCCATATTCATCACGCTTTATATTTGCTGGAATTCAACAGAAGGTAAGACAGCCTTATGTTCGTTATGACCCAAACGCATTTAAGGATAACAGTCACTGGACATTTGATTTGAAAGTCATAGCTCACTAACTCTTAGTTACAGTGGCCAGCCAGAATCCTTTTTGAGGGGGGCCAGATAGGACCAGTGACAATCTTAGGGTGGCACACCAAATTGGTCCCTCTTGTGGAAAGTCAAATTCAGTTCCAGTTCCAGGCTCTGTATTGCATTCCCCTTGACACTTTTTCATTAAAAAACAATATGCATCCAACACACTTTCTTCAAGTTTGAGAAACACACAAACATTTCAGAAAAACACAAAAATCTTTCAAATAATTTTCAATATGGCTTTAGTTTGGGAAATCGGTGGGACCACTGGGGTTGTGGTGGGCCAGCGGGGTGGCCAGCAATTTTCCAGGGGTGGCCATGGGTAGCCACCCCTGGGGGGCGCCACTGCATATCTACTCATCAGTTTCTTGTGTTTGTCATGTTCATGGCATCAGTTAGGAGGCTAAGGATAATCAGGAGAAGACGAAGGCAGCTGCTCTTGGCTATGGGCCTGTTGATGGGACTGGGAGGTTATGTAACCAGGGAGCGCATCCCAGCATACAGACCCTTCGCAGGCAGGAAACTACTCCATGCCCACCTTCAAGTCAGTGTGTGTCTGTTTTGTTTTGTATTTACTTTAAATATGAATTTTACGTGGCATGTTTCTGGCATATATTTCGATTTTAAGAGTCTGTAACGTTATTTTTTTGTGATTCATTTGCCCAGTCTATTTCATTGTTTAAGGTGGTAGCACTATTAACCTTGTCATGTTTTGTCCTTCCTCAGGATAACACAGTGGTCTTGGGTTACGCTCTGGGCTTAATCGCGTTAAGCATATCCTGCACCTCCAGATTCCCTCTGATCAAACGAGCAGTAAGCAACCATAGGGCTAATGTGATTTGTTCTTTATTTCTTGTATGAGATTAACATTCCCAGGACACAGTGGAGATTAAACATAGAAAGCAGAAAGGCAGTGTTATATATCACTTTATTTTATTTGACTATTTGAATGAAAAATACGGGGAATTTGAAACTTGAAAAATGTGCACACAGTTTACAATATATGTGCAGAATGAATGTGAATGTACATATTCAGTGAGATTTCTATTGTTATTTGTGTTTATTAAAAAGCCTGACTGCAGTAGGAAGGAAGGACCTGCGGTACCTCTCCTTTACACACTTGTCTTGTCACTTATCTTGTCAAAGCTACCATCGCCACCCATTCGCCAACCCATGTTTCAGCCTAAGCCTGAACCGTGAATGTCAGGTCGGCCATCTTGCCACAGCGTCCTCTTATGGCTGTGTGTTCTCCTCCCCCAGTGCAGACGGGAGAAGGTAACCCGGGCAGGGGCTGCCTCAGCACTGCTGTGCTCGCTGACCGGCGTCCTCTACATCTCCGCCGCCCTGCTCTCTGACCCCTCGGCCCCGACGCTGCTTCTCAGGGCAGGGCCCTGGCTGCTGTCTGCACTCTGCAGCACCACCCTGGACCTGCTCGTATCCTGCTTGTGGGCCTCAGATAGTTGACTTTTTCCATTCCCTGTTTGGGCTATTGATGCCAGCAATCTCCAAGGGCTCCAAAGATAAATGTATACAGTATGTCGGTTAGGTCTGTGTAGCCGAATGAGGTAACACAGTGGTGATTGAGACTGTATGGCCCAAAGTGAATTGAGATATGGTAGGGTTGAAGTTTCCAGGGGGGAGACTGTGTATGGGGAAATTAAACCCAAAACCTTTGGCCTGGGAGTCTAACCCTTTAGCTACATCCCATTTCTGATTATTGGCAGCCTGCAATCAATATTGGACCAACTGCAAAGGTTGTATCAGTGATTCTGCTGTTTGTTTACCAATACCATTTGTTTTTGTTTACAATCTCAGAGCATAGGCTGCCTACAGAATCGCTGATGCAACCTTTAAGGTGTGACTTAAAGGTTGTATCAGTGATTCTGCATAAAAAAGAATGTGTCTCTGTAGGCACCCTATGCTCAGAGTGGTTTGGAGTGGCTGGTAGCACCATTTGTTTTTGTGTACGACCTCGGAGCATAAACTGCCTAGAGAGATGCGTTTTTTTACGCCCTGCTTATGGGGCGGGCAGCTAGCGGATCGTGAGGAAAGATCAGATGAATGTGATCATTTATGTTTCGGCCTAGAATCACTGAAACAACCTTTAAACTAAATGCATCTGGTTGCGTCATGATTTTATTCAACACTGTTGCATAATGTAGATTTTTATTTCGGGCTTATGATTTTGGGTTCCCACCTCTACCTGCTTTCCATGTTTTTCGAGTCGTTGACCATTAACCATGAACTTGTTAGGTTCTGTTCATATTTTGGTGGAGAAAAGGAGCCAGACGGCCACCGGAGAGGATCTCACTAGATGCACGGAACCTTCTAGAGCTGCCACGCTTTCATAGGAAACATGGCAACAAGGGGAAAACACACAGAAAACAAGAAGCAAGTATCTTATGTTTAGCTCATTTCGTATTTCTATATATATTTTTTTTACAATCAAGTCTCCAGAATCTTCTAAATAATTCATAGGAAGCCAGTTTGTAATACTGTTTTTACTTACTTTTTTATGTCAGTTACAAGATGGCGTCTCTTGTTCTAGACTAGAGATGCCAGGGCAGAGATAACAGCTGAAGGTCTGAATGGGAACAAGCAATGGCTTGTTGTCATTTTTGCAGTTCATGACCATGTTATGGCTGCTCATGTTCATGTGATCTTTGTTTACATTTCTTTCTTGGTTGGATCTCAACGTGTTCTTTCAAAGGACAACAACACCAGGACTGCAAAGACCTCTGAAATCGGCCACTATATGGACATCAGTGTTCAACCTGCAGGGAAAGTAAGCAGAATGGATTTTTGTTTGTTACACCATTTGGATGAGCCCGTATAAAAGTAGAAATTTCCTACGCTCCCTGCGCATATTGGTGCCTATCACTGTGTGTGTGCGCGTGTGTGTGTGTGTGTGTGTGTGTGTGTGTGTGTGTGTGTGTGTGTGTGTCTGCTCGTGGGTGTGTGTTCACATAATTGTGTGTGTGAAGGTATGCCTAAAGGAATTGAATGTATCTGCGAGAGATCACATGGGGGGTGGGCCTCAAGCCAAGATGGCCGTGCAGCTGCTCCAGCTGCAGGGTCTGAGCTCCTCCTGCTCCTCATACGACTCCTCATCCTCTGAACTGGAGGTGAGCAGGTCCCTCCAAATGATCGCTTACAGGTCTAACCTGTCCTTCATTGTGATTGTGTACGCCAACCATTTTTCTTCTCTATCTCTCTCTTGATAGATCAGATAGGATGGATAAAATCTTCATGTATATACATTTTTTTTTATAGATGATGGTTTGCAAAAAGCATTGATGTACATTAATCAACAAATATTGCCACAACCAGACTCAAGTCAACCAATTTATGTGTTTTATAAACCTTCTGTGTGCGACATTAAATGTTGTAATTGGTTGCAATAGTCATAGTTATCCACTAGATGGTGGTAGACTAACAGCGACAGCTAGGCAACTCACGGTTGATGGAACCAGTAGCTTATGGAACCTGTAAATTGACTATTATTGCTTTACTGCTGTCAAACATAGGGTAGATTAAATTATTGCTTTTTATAAGGTGTATATATTCATTTTCATATATGTATACATATAGGTATAGTGTTACATGTTTTGATCAGAAGAATAAGAAGAATTACTTTATTAATCCACACAATGGGGAAATGTGTTTATCGGAACACATTTGATCATATCAAAGTCAATGTCAAAGTCAAAGTAGCTTTATTGTCAATTTCTTCACATGTCAAGACATACAAAGGAATTGAGAGTATGTTTCCCCTCTCCCACGGTGAAACGGATAAAGTGCACAGGGACAACAGATAAGACAAGACATTTCCTAATTCTAATGTAAACGTTAAATTATACATTACACAACATTATATTACACAACAGATAAGACGCATGCTAATGCTAAAATTATCACCAGATTGTCAAATTGTCACCAGAGTAAATGATAAAATGTGCAATGTAGGAATCTACTGTATAGGAGTAGCAGCATGTATATATTTGGCTGGGGACACAGCAAACCAACCAGGACCATGCTAAAGGATTTTTAAAGTGATTTGTACTTTTATTCAAAATTCTATTGGAATTGCTCGGCTGTTAATCCCAGTGCAAAGGCACAACAGATAAGACAAGACATTTCCTAATACTAATGTCAACATTAAATTACACATTACACAACAGATAAGACATTTACTAATGTAGTTTACTAATTATAGTAACAAGAATAAATTGTAAAATGTACAATGTAGGAATCTACTGTATATATGAGTAGAAGTAGCAGCATACATATAGTTGGCTGGGGACACAGCCAACCAACCAGGACCATGCTAAATGATTTTCAAAGTGATTTGTACTTTAATTCAAAATTCTATTACTTGGCTGTTGGCTGTTTTTGGAACATATTTTAGAGAAGCACATTGTTGCACAAGGACTGTGGTAAATGAATGGAATTTCTGCAGACTACCACATGCTCTTTAAGATTCTAATGAATTTAAGGAACTAAGGGTGCACGCCATTGTCAGGGCCCCTAGCTCCAGTCAAGTTTGCCCAAAGGAATGAAAGTTAGGTTGGATTACGCGTCAGCCGGTAGGGCTTCTTCAGTGTTGGGAAGGATACTTTTAAAATCAGTTACAGAATACAGAATACACACTCTAAAATGTAATTTGTAACATATTCCATTCCATTACTCAAACTACTATTTCCAAGTTTGCAAGACCCCTCAGTTACTTCCCAACACTGGCCATCTTGCTTTGAGAAGCCTACATGTAAACTGTGGACTTTGATTCAAATGTTTCAGTGGGACTTTGAAGAGGCCAGAACATGTTGGAGTGAACCACCACCAGGGAGACCAGAGATAGGGGATGAGTTCCTGCAGGACTGGCCCAAGAACCCTCCTCCGTTTGGCACATGCAGCATATCTGACTTCACAGAGATGCCTCTGTTCCCTTAAGGATGGTGAAACAGAGTTTAGCACTCTAAAATGCCATATTGAGCTTCATCAGTCACCGGCTGAAATGTGAATAGATAATGTCATAATAAAGATCATTCTGGCAAACGCAAAGTGTGTGTGTGTACTTTGTGTGTGTACTGTTTTCAGTTTAGATTTCACCCACATGCATGCAGGTCTCTATGTAAGTGTGGATGTATATGTACATTTACATAGTGTGTCTGTGTGTGTGCGAATGCATTTGTCTACTCGCATGTGAGAGAAGGACAGCAAGAGAGAAAGAGAGGAGAGAGAGAATTGGCTCTTGCAGAGCTTTTGTTTTGTGTTGAACAGGATTGAATGACCCCAGAATGGTTGTTGGTGATTGTGGATTTGAGTACATTAGCTGTCAACGCTGTTCCGATGTCAGGCCATGCACACCTACCTCTCCCCCATTATGGCTCCACACCGCGGCTCAATGATCGGAAGGAAGACATTGAAATGTCCTTATCAGCTTACTGTGGCCTCAGGATGCTCAGATCTGACATGGAGTGAATAGGACAGAGCGCCCCCTCCCTACACACACACACACACACACACACACACACACACACACACACACACACACACACTGCCCTTTCCCATTCAGCTTTGTGAGGTTTTTCGGGTCACTTCCTGCCTTCTGTTAGTCATCTGTATTTATCAAGTCTAGACAAGAGGACAGGTCTCCACCAAGAGCCTGCCAAGGTGATAAACAGTAATCTAATGGTGACCCGACACCAGCCCCTACTCTCTGCCTTCCCCATACATTGCACGTTGTCGTGTTTTATGAATAATGGATACAGATTACACAAGGGAAGCTATTTTTTATATTTTGATAATAGGACAATGCACCGCTTAAGGTGAAATGTCAAGCTGGTCGCCACCATACCGATGACTTTATCATCAACATGTCAGACAGGGGAATAACTGTTTGGAACCCAGGGCTTGTTTGTAATTTGTTTTGCATGTGGACATTAGTTTCTAAAAAATGAAGCTCTTTGTCTGCACAAGACTACTATATCTGCAAAACAATAGTGTTGCTTGAGTGCTGAGTACTTCTGTCGTCAATGATAAATAGCGATCTAGAACCCCACCGGGTCTGGACAGTGGGGGTCCGGCTAGACACTGGTTTAATCCCTATCCCCTAGTTCTGACTCCAAACACAAGGAAAACAAACTGTCCCATCTCATATTAACAGGTGGAATTCTGTTGACACAAGTCACAGAGCGCAAGGATTAGGACATCTGAGGCTGCAGAGGAGAATAGGCCTTTCTGTTTATCTTGTCGCCTTGCTTGCGTCAGAAGAGAAGCACATAGGCCATGTTTGATGCATTCAAACATGCTGACCATACCATGCAGTGAATTATTTGCATTTCAGGTCGAATTGGCATATGAGGGAAGCCATTCTGGCCATTTTTGAATAGACAATTAAATAAGGGTCTATTACAGAGAGACAATATGAATGTATAATAAACTTAAATAAACAATTGCTATATATCTATATAAAAAATGGTAAGCCTATATGTGTGTATATATTATATTTACTATTTTTTGTTAGTGATTTAATGTTGGTGTTCCTTTTTTGTATCTTTTCCATCTTTGTATTGCTATTGGATTGCAGCCTCATGTGGGAACTGTGTATGGATGTAAGTCAAATAAGTAATATCTAAGAGCATCCATGCATTGGAGTAGCGATGTGGCTTCGCTGCAGACCATACGCTTCTGATGTCACATCCTCCTACTTCCTCTCGTGAGCCAGTTCAGGGCAGTTCAGCCCTCCACGACTCATACGCGTTGTACGGGCTGTCTGTCAACATTGAGCGCCTTCCCCGCTCCGGCTTCATTTTTCTGTGTGAGAAGAGAACGTTTGGGTTCTATTTTTCCTCTTCAACGACGTCTTGCTTCAGATAACACCTGCTTTCGTCTCACCATGATTTTCAGCTGATCTTCAGAGTGTCCGGGTGGTTGTGGGGTAAGTGAATAAGAGGGGGGATGTCCACATCAGCCATGTGTAGCATAAAGCCACACACACACACAGACGCTATCTGACAGACCGCTCGGTGCACAGCTAGCTAGCGATATGTCCAATTCAAGCCAGTTAAAACACACCAGCAAGGAAATCCTCTGACTGGTGACTATACCTATTTAAAAAGAAAGAAGACAAAGACATGGGAATATTTGCCGCTGGTGTCTTTATGCAACTGTAAAGCGTGGCTCTCGTTAGCTTGGCAAGCCGCAGTAACATGTCATTATGTTGTGTCTGATGGTTGAAACCACTTTTTACTCCCAGCCCCTTGCAAATCAGCCGTTGAGGCTGATTTGCAAGGGGCCGGGAGTAAAAAGAGTGTTGCATTCATTTCCCTGTCTATTACGACTGTCAGATCTGCCGGCTTCCCTTCATTTCTGGATAATATGATTTAACGGTGTGTTTCAGTGTGTTCATAGTAATTGGTATACGTTTGTTCAACGCATGGATGGAGTTTATTAAAGTGCAAGCAAAAGTGATTTGAGTTCATTGTGAATATATTTATATATATATATATGGTGACACAAGTCACCATAACCATTGTGGGCCATAGTCGATGACTTTTACAGTTGGAAGTATTTCAAAACATTACGTAATTCACTAACATTCATGGAGAAAATAAGTATTTTGTAGGTATACTCGAGTCCAATCCCCAAAAAGTAAATATCTGTAATAATTTTTAATTTTTTGTACTCCAATAGCCTGGTGTGATTTAAGTTTCAAATACAGTCAGATGACTAATAACTGTTATTTCAGTTAATCTGTTGCTCTTTACTAATTGGACATTGTTGCGAAAAAATATTAAGTATAGGTCAAATATCATTTAGTTCACTTCACTTCCAATAAAGCCTTTTAATCTGTCAGAAAATCACCTTTGCTTCCATCTGCTTGGAGGGATGATCACTTCGAAAGGGACATCCTCTCAGGAAGTAATTGTTTGTGAACAGATTATATAAAAAATAGTAAATTCACAAACCATCAAGGCTCTGCCGTTCAGAGGTTAATGCTAAAAAGGAAACCTTTCATAATTCAAAGTCAAAATAGTCTAATGGTTATCAAGGTTCTCTTGACACCCCTGGTGCCTCTATTAGGGGTAAAAGAAAAGGATTCTTAGTGTCTGTGTGAAGTCTTTTCTGTGAACACACAAACTTGGTATTAAATCACTTAATGACAGATTAGCCTGGCTGGCCTGAGACCAACATCCATCTGTGTTTTGTTTTTGTTGGCTCAATGACCAGGCATTTCTCTTTCATCTTTTGACTATTGCTTTCTTTTAATATATTTCTGTGCATGCGTGCATATGTGTGTGTGCGTGTTCTCTCAAATTTAAAGTAAATGGCCAATTTGTTCGTTTTATTATTCTCATAAAATATGTTTTTGGATTGTATGCAGGGTTGAAAAGCAATGGCCACTTTGTTAAAGTTCATGATGGTTCAGGGTATGAAATCATTAACTGCCATGCTACCACAGGCATAGGAAACTATGAATAATGAATGCCTTAGCTTTTTAAGATAAGTTAAAGCCATAGCTTAACCCCAGGGAAGGGGCCTGTTCACAGTTTTTATGTCTGTTGTTGGTAGTCACATGTTTTTCTGTGGCAGTTCATCTGACTGCCACAGAGGTGATCAAGCGAGTGTGTGTGTGTGTGAAGTGTAGGACTATGGGTTCCCATTTCCCTATTTAAAGAGACCATGAAATATCAACAATTACTCTATTACTGCTAAAATGGCAAGAATGAATGGCATCATGCAGGTGCACCCTTGGGTCTAAAGGGAATATTTGACCTTGTGACCTTGCTAATGTTCGTGGTTTTGCAGAAGATGCCTGTTTTATATCTTCCATTAGGGGTAAGAAGGATAGGGGTTGTACTGGCTGGTACTGCTTGATCTTGTTCATATATTCTGATTCTAAATGTGTTCTATGTATAGCGACATCAAGTAACAAACAAGTGTACAAGGAAGTTGAATTGTGAAATGTCCTGCAACTTAAACTTTGACCTCCACTTGTAAACTGCAGTTAAAATGCTCTAGAATCATAAACCGCTTGTTTCAGGTCGAACAATGCAAACACTGGATTAGACTCTTGATGAAAAATGTGATCCAGGTTTTAAAATCTTTTTGGATGAATGCAAAGTCAGAGGGGAAGGCGAAAAAGCGTATAGATATTCAAGGGCAGAAGCAAATGCACCAAGTGACGATTCAACACTTAAACTTTATCTGAGTTGATAATATCATATCCTTATAGTGCTGAATTTTAGGGTGTTTTGGAATGTAATCTTGACCTACAACTTGAAAGATGTTGCTTGAAAGTCACAAGTGCTCAGTCAATCAAAGCATAAACGTTCTAAACATTATAATAACAGTCGTTTTATATAGAACATAATAAGAGAGAGGCTGCCACACTCACTAGGATCCCCCGAGGGATGCGCTCAGACATCTTTGGGGGGTCAACGGTCCGATATCACTGGTCCTTGCCCGTGACACCCAACTCCCGTCAGCTGTGGTTTGACTCACACCCAGTCACACAGCCACTGTGGGTTTCTTCACAAACCTCCTTCATGTGGCTCATAACACTTAAAATACATTGATTTCAGAAGCGTAACCAGTGGCCAACCCCTGCCCAGTGGCCAACCCCTTGTTCCATTTATGAATTAGAAACTACTGATGGTCCAGGAAGTCCAGCGGTTTAGGACTTTCGAACCCCAATCAGCTTTCCTGTCCTCTGTCCTCTCCATCATCCTTGAGAAAGATCCTACCCCTTGCTCTGGATAAAAGTGTTCCCTTTCTGCTGAAGAGGATTTTCTTTCCACAGTGGCACAGTGTACTGTAATAGATGACCAATAGTAAGTTAATTATGTTAAGTCAAGGTAGACCTTCATGGGAGGGGAATTTAAGCATTAAAGCCACAATGACAATGAAACACAGGAGAGGTACAGTACGGAGTACAGTACTAAACCAAGATAACTCTAATGCAAATGAAACAAATGATTAATCTGTGTTTAGTCTGTCAATAAATATAGATATACCATAAATAGGAATGGGGGATGCAGTAGTCCAATATTGGGAGCAGACTGTGCAGGTCTTAAAGTTCTCATGTCTGGGGCTCAAGCCTGGTTCATTGAGCCTGATGGCTTCCAGCCAAAAGAACCGACAAGGTGCTTTGTGGTTTGCCGAGAAGGGGATGATTCTGTGGCTGAAATGGTGCCTCAGCTTCAGTCTGTTGGCTGTAAAATACCCCCCCACCCCACCCCACCCCTCACACACACATAAACACTTACTTTTACATTTCAATAACTGATTAGCATAAATTAATCAAAGGTGTAATGATGATGAGGTGTAATATAAACACAGAAACCAAGAGAAAAATAATGCAAATACTGAATGAAAAAGATTTCTGTGAACTGGCCTTAAGTTAGTAACTGGCTCCATTATTTGATTATTTGAGCAATAAATGTTTTGTTTGTTAGTTTGTCTATAAGCCAGTCCAAGATGTATTTGAGGAGCCTATGAAAGCCGAATGATGACGCCTTATCGTCATGGTCTGGTTTCTTGTACCTATTTTTTGGCTTTAAAGGGGAACTCCGGTGTAAAATGGTTCTGGGATATGTGTAGTATGATAATGAGTTTGAACGTTTGATATTAGAGCAAAATAAATTCTATACGACGTGAAGCTATGTTAGATATTTTTATCCGATTCCACCAAAACGCTAATACGTTAGCATTAATACGCATAGGGGCATCGAGTCATGTAAAAAGAAATCACTTACAAGGCTATAAGTAGCCTGACACTTATTTGGTAGTATAATGAGGGTCTTACCAAATAAAACGAGGCATTGACAAATTTGTAGGTGTTCAGATAGTTTATTAAAAAGCATATTTTATACACACAATACCTTTCAGTAGTTCCCGTCGACGTCATATCCTTTTTTAGACTGAAACGGTCGATTGACCGAGGCAGAGCAAGACTGTGTTGTAGAGCGAGCAGGCTTGCTCTACGTCCGTCAATCAACCGTCGTCAATGCCTGGTTTCATATGTTAAGACCCTCAATATACTACCAAAGAAGTGTCAGCCTTGTAAGTGCTTTAAAAAAAAGCGATTTCTTTTTGACATGACTCGATGCCCCTACGCACTAACATATTAGCGTTTTGGTGGAATCGGATAAAAAACATCTAACTTAGCTTCATGTCGTATATGATTTATTTTGCTCTATATCAAATGTTCAAACTCGTTATACTAAACCTATCCCAGACCTATTTTACACCGGAGTTCCCCTTTAAGGCCTTGAAAATAGATAATTTATTTTCCATTGTGGAATTTTCACCATGGAATCATCAGATTTTGTCAAAACAAACAAAACAAAATGAAGGGGAAATCAAAATGAAGGGGAAATCCCCTTCATTTGCATAAATCCTCCTCTGACCTGCTCACTGCATTGTTTTGTGTTTTGCTTATACCCAGGAATCCAGGTTGGTGTGACCGAGCAAGCTTACTGAGGCCACGTGCCTGTGAGGAACAGGGACCCAGGTCCTCAAGGTGGGTGTGCATGCAGAACCAGTCTGAGGCTCGCTGCCATTTAACCTACTGAGGGAGGGACAGGGGGGTGGGGAAGTTTTCAGTTCCTCGAAAATGTTCCCGGAAGAGCTAAAAGAAGATATGCCTCAGTTGGTTAATAGATATTCCTGTATGGCTCAAGTGGTTCCTGAGACCTGCTTTAGAGGGCCCTGCTGCAGAAACCCCAGCTGTTGGTTTTGGCCACCACCGGCCATACCTGATGGAGCAATTTGAAGATGGGTTGAATATGTTTTGCTAGTCACTATGAACGTCAACAAAGTGACAGATCTGTTGGTGTGAGTCACATGGTTTGAGTCATAGCTTCTGTCTTTTTGTCACACTTGTTATGAACCACACATTCGTGCCCTTGTGTGTGGCTCTTCCTCCCCTGTTCTCAATCTCTTTATTTTGAGAGAAGGTAGACCAGTTTTTCAAAGGTAAAAACCATGTTGTTACCGGAAAGCTAGCTCACTGCGGGGCTTACCGCCGCAGAGCCTGTAATTATCCCATTCCAGTTGCACTGGTCACCCCATTGTCCTGTGGGGTTACCTGAGCAGAGCTCTGGGCCTGGAGGGCGTGGAGGGCACTTGGCTCCAATGCGCGGTCGGGCTGTTGTTCAGGAGCATGTTCGTCGCCAACCAAAGACGTTCCTTCGGCAGCGAATTCCCCCCTCCCGCTTTCGTTGACCAAAGTCCCCCCTGGTATTGTGATGTCGCGCTCCTGGCATTTCCAGCCGCCTCGGTGCAAAGGGTGGGGTCGTAGCCTGGAGTGGGAGGGGGTGCCTCGCACCCAGTGCCTAGCGCCGGCTGGGTGGGGGGCGCTCCCATTGTAAAGACGAGGAAGGGCTTGGTCCCAAGCTAAATATCCCACTGTGTGGAGGAAAGAGTGTGACCCCGGTGCAACAGGCCGATAAGATTACAGTGGTGCCAGGAGACGCTCTGGGAGTGGGTGGCAGTTAGCGAGTGGGGGGGGGGGGAGGACTGGGGACCTTTGGTCTTATGTAATGTATGCATCAACCTGGAGTTGATATGCAGTCTAACCTGAAACAGTTGTTAAACGGCATACATGCCTGGAACAAAATAAATACCGCAAACCAATCTTTTTTTCCAGGTTGGAATTTCAGAACTCAAAATAGGGATCTGTTGACTTATTCGTTGTATAAGATCACAGCTAGTTGCAGACGTATATTTCTGGAATTTATGATGTAGATTTAACTTTTTCCTCAAGGTAACGAACGTGTGACCAATGGCCACCGACCCAACTCACGACCTTGTAGAAGAAGCACGAGTTGTGCTTCTCCTACAAGGTTCCCCGTCAGGCGAGAGAAGGAGTCTCAGGAACCGGATTATGATCACTGCAGCGCTCACAACGGTCGCCTCCTTTCTAATCTCATTGTGAAGGTCTCGGCTATTTACTTCCTCACCCAAGTCCTGGAGTCTGGAAAGGGCTGTCTGGGGACCACCCTGCAGTACCAAGTCTATGATCATCCAGGCCAGCGTGATGCTGTCTCCACTCGTCGCCGT
>JAOTIX010000016.1:3817123-3829814 GCA_027123715.1 Gaidropsarus macrophthalmus
CGCCCCCGCCCCCACAGCCCATTCTGTATCTATTTTCTTGTCCCCCACGTGCATATAAACACACTTGCATGAACCCACAAAAATATGCACATTTATACACACAAATGCCCACTAATGTACACACACACACACATGTTGCGCATACACAGAAATAAACACAATTGTTAAAATAAGGACATGCCCATTTGTAGACGCACACACACACACACGCTGCATTGTTCTCAAACGTGTGGCCTGCCAGGAACCTCTGAGAATTACTACCCACCTCCCTTTATCTCTTCCTTTGTCCCTTTCTCGCTACACATTTTCCCCATATTTTCCTGCCCTCTGTGGCAGACGTGCGTGTGCGCGTCCATGCACGGGCGCCACGTGCCATGGGTTTGATGCGGCACGCTAAGCTGAATAGCCTCCTCTGGTTATTCACAGCTGTCTTTGGGGGGGGGGGGGAGGTACAGTATGGCACCTGTTGTGGTCTCTCCCTCCTCCCCGGGGGGTGGCTGACGTGCTCCACTCAGTCAGACTATGCAACCGTATCCAGTTTAGGACTTCTGGTTGTCAGGGTGAACTTGAGTTCAAAGCACACCATCTGCCTGTCTTTTGGGTCAAAGGCCTTGGTTGGGGCCTTCGACCCAAAAGACCGTTTTGACTCGGGCCCGTCGAATATCATCGTGTTTTTCTGCGGTTTTAGACGGGTAAGGCACGCAGACCTCATCAATGTCACTCTATGCCCCGGCAGCCAATGAATTTGAAGCACGAGTCAGGCTTGACTACTTCCATCCCCTCATGCCCATCCAGACACAACTCGCGGAAGAGGTGTATTCACGATACTGTTTCATTTTCCCCCCACTATGTTGTGAACGCTAAACCCCCTGCTTGTCCACTAGCATCACTCAGTAGCACAGCAAAGGCTTGACGTCTGATTGAAAATGTGTAATGTCTCCGTGAATCACGTTTGATGGCCTGGTCCCTTACAAAGGCGTTTTGCGTTTTGGAAGCGGACACGGTTCCAGCGCCATGCCTCGGTGTGATCGGCCCATTACTCTTCTGCTTTGGCAACCCCCCGGTCCTACACTCGCGTGCTTTGGCTACCATTTAAAGGACGCAACATTTTTTGTAATGGCTTTTTCATGTATTTTATATTGGTTCACACAAACTCCATCCAAATGCTACTGGGCCATCTGTCAAATTTTAAACCCATTGCGGCCAACAAGTCAAAAGGTTTGCCCAACCCTGGCCTAGATGGTACAGCGGGCAGAATCTGCCAATGCATTCAATCACTCATTGACATCTGATTATCTATTATAATGGAAAATGATGTGCCATACATATTTATGTCCGGTCTGATGACACTTAACCAAATGAAGATGTGTGCCATCCAGACACGCAGTAGCATTTCTGGAGTGGTGCACAGAGGCTATGGGAGAGGTCTCCGCAGGTGACACACAGGAAGCAATGAATGAATACTTAAGCCTGGTTTATACTTCTCCGTAAAGTGCTGTACGCAGACAGGGAACTCCCTCTACGTAGTATGGAGACCCTCTCGGAGACGCTCTGCGTATTCTCCGGGTGCATCCCATAATTTTTAACTGTCACTCCGTCGAGTGAACAACAGTTAAACAACATTTTTTTCAGAATTACTTTTCTGGTTTGACTACAACTGGTAGATTGCAATACTTTGTGAATACTTTATTTATATATAAAGCATTTAATTTTTAATGATCATTTTTATCCCTTTTTAATTACAATCTGCGTGCTGTATGCACGCTTCAAGCGACTGAACGTCAAACCTGTTTGGTTACTTTGCTGACGGAGAACTGCGAAGGCTCGAGGTGTCCGCGTACTTACGCAGACGGATTACGTATAGGGTGTACGGAGAAGTGTATCCCGGCCTTAACCTTGAACTTATAAAACGAATGAGGATTTATTGGCCTCAATTTCTTACATTTCTTAAACGCCTCTTTCAGCATTTTTTACTCCCGCACCGAGCGTAAAAATAAGTTGAGAAAAGTTCATCTTTCAGGAATGAAAATTCCTAACTGTAAACAAAAATATCGCATTTTTTTAAACTGATGAACTGACAAACGGTAAACTGATAAACGGGTTTATGGGTTCACTGAACAAAGATTACGGAAATAAAAGACCACTTTTCCATCAGAAAAATCATCGGAACCGTTATTACCAACCCATAGACAGTAAAAGCCGCAATCTTTCTGAGGATAGACACTCCGATAGAGTAAAATGCTCTCTGTGCTTTTATGTAAAAAAACCCTGCCAGCTTTTTTTTTATTGAGAAAACGGGTCGGCTAAACTTTTTCCTATCACAAAAAAACGCTAGGTCTGAACACGGCCTTATACTGTATGTAACAAAACTTTTTGCTTCTAAGCTGTGGCCCATAGTTTCAGAAACAAACTATACATTTAACATTACAACTAAATTATCTTTCTCATCAACAGCTCTTAATTTCCCCAACGTCTGTCCAGAACTGAGGCCAGAAGGGGACATTTTTTATTGGGGACACTCATAAATATCATGGCAACACCATAACACATCCATTGGTACATCTGTCAAACGTAATAATTATTAAGGTGGTATTATTGTTATAGTAGGCCTATGCTTCTCAGTAAGGTAATCAAGACTATCAGAATCATTAAGGAGTCTTAGTGGCATCAATGAAAATTAATCCTACCATCTGCGGTATGTAGAATAGACTTCAATAGCCAACTCGGCTAGCTTGACCTTGACTTGACCACGTAACCTTGGTATGATGACATGCAACACATTAAGGGACTAAAGTCTATTTTGGACACAAGTGCAAAAGGGAAATCCTTCAGGGTCCTGACGAGGCTGTGTGCCTTAGGCCTTCATGTTTTTACCACATATTTTGTTGCTCTCGAGTGATCCACATGTGCAACACGTTTTTTGCCTGCAAACTTGGATACATGCCAGAGAGACGGCGAAAAACAAGCTCTGTAGTTTTGTGTTGTGAGAACAGGCCAGACTTCAAGATCACCTGGAGCACATTATTTTGTCCATGTATTACCGGGAATACAACTGTATCAGATAAGTCGCTGCTTGTTGAGCTCTGGGCTTTGTGAAAATGCCCCCCGGTCCTAGTTTGAACCGGTTATTGATACCCATCCCTAGTTTCCAACCTGAGCGTGATTACATGTCCTGTTTATGTGTCCTGTTTGCAGTGAGTCCAACGGCGGCAACGTGCTGACAGCATGGAGCAGGAGAACATCAAGATCCTCAACAGAGGAGAAGAGGATGAGATGGTACGTGAACAGGATCAGGATTACATCTCCCTTTGTTTGATTAGATTTTCTCTGACTGTTTTACAGCTTGGATGATTTGTTTACTGCAGAAATATACTCACTAAAGGCATTTACTTTAAAAAAAGTAAACATTTGAATGAAAATGAAACTCAAAAGTACGACATTTCTTTCATTTCCTCAATAATGGCTAATCCAACTAAAACGTGAGACGGTTAAAGACTGAGTATTTCAGTCTAGTATTTCAAATGTATTTCATAAGTATTTCAAATGTATAATCAATGTCTGTCATTATGCGTGCTCCTTCTCCAAGTCTTCCCCAGCACCTCTGTTTGACCTCCTTTCTCCCCCCACCCGACCGGTTTCCCCAGGAGCTGCAGGGCTTCCGCCTGTCCCGCTGGCGGCTGGCCCTGGTGGGCCTGGGCGTGCTGTGCACCGGGGGCTTCCTGCTGCTGCTGCTCTACTGGCTGCCCGAGTGGTGCGTCAAGTCCACCTGCACCCGCACCACGGTGCAGGATGCCCAGGTGGTGCTCCTCCGCAGCACGGTGAGTACTGGACCTCGGGGGGTGCGGGGCGGTCACATACCACTGGCCTGAAGGCAGTGGAGGGGAGGGTCCGGGGTGGGGAGGGTGGAGGTGCTAGGGTGGTTGGGGAGGAGCCATTTTCTATGGCGAGCGAGTTACTGTCATTATCCATTAACTCCCACTAAACTAGTGGGTCCGCCCATGTGTGGCCTTCTGTTTCTGACTGTCATTCACAACCGCAGTCCCCCATCTCATAAAGTAGCTACCGAACAGACATGGTGTGTTCAACAATGTAGGCTAATGTCAGGCGAATTCGCGCAAGCACTGTCAATACTTTCAAAGTGGTTGTTTTATTTAAACAAACAGGTGTGTGTTGATGTGTGTGATTGTGCGTGCGTGTGTGTGTATTTCCGGTACATGGGTTTGGCATTGGAAGGCAGAATCGTGGGAGGGACTGATGGTTCCTACCCATTACGTGCTTCATTACATTCTTCATCAACAACTTTTGTCGTTCCCCTTATCGTCAGTGTCTTATACTTGAGACGAGATTCATCTTCATTGTCACTGTGCAAAGTACAGGTACAGAGACAACGAAATGTAATTAGTGTCTCACCAGAAGTGCAGAAAAAGCAGTAAAAGTGCAGAGTGTATAATGTAATGATGATATATTAAAGTAGTGGTAGCGGATATGTACAGTTTATGCAGTGGGATATAAATATAAACCGGTAGAGTTACAGTGTACAGAGCAGTACCCCCTCCCTGTCAACGCCTAACTGTGTTCCCTCTTAATCGCCGCGGCAACGCAGGATGAGTTCCGCCGTTGGTTCCTGGCCAAGGTGCGTGTGATACTGGCTCCCGGGAAGAGCCCCTTCCACATCCTGGACGGCCAGACCCCCGCCTCCTCCCCCGACACCGAGAAGGACCATCCCCGGCTGACGACGCGGGGAGACCCGAGTCAAGAGCTCATCCAGCGATACGGCGAATACCAACCCACGCAGGTGGACACGCACGCACACACACACACACACCTACATACACGCACGGACACAATCACAACCCCACACCTACTGGCATGTTTCCATGCACACATTTTCTATTTATTTATTTATTCATTTTATCGATACCATGTTTGATGATGTCACACTTGCATTTCTGCACACACGCACAGGCTCACACACACACACAGACACAGACACAGACACAGACACAGACACAGGCTCGTACACACACGCACAAAGCCCAACCGAATGTTTTCGTTTGCCCCCCGCAGATCCGATATTTCACTCACCACAGTGCGAAGTACTACTGGAATGGAGAAGCACAGAACTTTGAAGTTTTAACGTAAGCGTGCCGTCTATGCTGACCGGATTGGTTCATTGATTGATTGATTGATTGACTAGCACTGTTTATGTCCTATATAATCGCTTTAATTATTAAAGGTTTTATTGTGAACTTTGTAATCATGTGTTTATGTATTTTTGTTGTTTGTAACCATTTCAAAATCATCAATCGTATTAAATAGTCGTTGGTTTGTTGGGGGTTCCAACGATTAAGGAGGGGCAATATTGGGGTTAATTGAAATTAATATTTATCATGTGTATCACCTATTTGCTCACTTCCTGTTCCTCTGCCCGCCTCCTCCTGTTGCTCTTCCAGAGGCCTGGAGGATCTGCAGGTTAGCTGCTCAGCCTTGCACTCTGAGCACAGCACGGGGCTGTCCAGGAACCTGCAGGAGTACAGGTAACTACAACCTGCCCCCACCCATACAACCAATCACTGTAGAAATAGGGGAGTCTGTGACGAGGGCCATCCACCTTGGGTCAAGTCGTCTCCCTTTCGCTTGCGGAGCCTGTAATCCGCCAGCCTTGAGAGACCATCCTGATCTTGCAAGTTCACATTCTGTGACCGTAGGCAAAATTGGTTTGGCCCAGATGCCGGTGAAAGCCTTTTCTAAAAATGTGACAATGCTTGGACCAATCAGCACTCGTTTGTGGCGGTTCTAGCCAAGAAGAAGTGCAGCAGTCTGCCGAATCAATGTAACAATGGCAGCACTGTGGAATGCTATCTAAAGAGCAATGAAAACCGTTTTTACCTAGAGTAGGCTGATTACAGTTGCTTAAAGGCTTGCAGAATATCAGGGCTTATGTTTTGGTAGATCTTGTCTTAGAATATCGATAAATCTGCGGCTACATATTGTACATGAATTGCTATCCAGCAAAGTCAAGGTCATTGAGAAATGCTAACGCGTATTTCTAAGTGTATAAGTGGTCTTGAAGGATGCGTAATCACAGCAGCAGTACAGAATTTAGGGTGTTATGTAGGTAATCAGGCTATGTTTGATGTTGGTCTAACCCTACCATAAATGCTGATATGACATTGATTTTACCTTTGACCCATCAGAGAAGTAAAGGCAATCAGTTTCAGGCTTTTCTCGTACCAAACATGTTTTTTTTCTTTAAAAACATACTCAAAAGGATTTAAATGATGTGCCTGTTGACTGACTGACTGTTCTTATCCCTGACTGTGCCTGTGAGCAATTGTCCTTTCACTGTGTGAATGTGGTCGACTGTTTGTTTATGCTCTTTCTCCTTTATATAAACGTTGCAACCACTTTTTCTCTCTGACAGGAGACTGTTCTTTGGAGTGAATGAAATTGCGGTGAAAGTGCCTTCAGTCTTCAAACTGCTTATCAAAGAGGTGGGGCACAAAATAGAACAAACCATTTGTTTTTTTTGTCAAGAAGCAGGAATTGCATGTCTTCCACTCCGG
This sequence comes from Gaidropsarus macrophthalmus, assembly GCA_027123715.1. Taxonomy (NCBI): domain Eukaryota; kingdom Metazoa; phylum Chordata; class Actinopteri; order Gadiformes; family Gaidropsaridae; genus Gaidropsarus; species Gaidropsarus macrophthalmus. Next base: position 3,823,690 of record JAOTIX010000016.1, read on the forward strand.
CTATCACAACTGAAGAACTCTCCCTTCTTGGAAATGGTCATAAACTGTCAATATTCCCCAGCATTACCAGCTCTCTCCACACTGACATTATTCCAAGAGAGTCCGGTATTTGGGAAAGGCCAGCCTGTCACCAATGCTTCGACATAGCTCTTCGAAACTACATTAATATGTAACAATTCCTCCAAAAAGGTCCTTCTTGGAGCAATGTGTTACAAATTAAACCAGGTCAACCAGTTTCTTAGTGTTTGGCTAATGATACTATTGTAAGACCTGACATTTGGGACACTAGGCAGAATATGTGCATAATGCACATGGCTTCATGTGCAACTGATGGCCCAGTCCCTTATTGAATGAGGGTGACTTACAGAGCCCCTGTATCTCCATTAGTTGGACTAATACGTCTTTTTAATGTTTGATGTTATTGCATTGTTACATATCATGAGTGGTCGGTGATCACGGCTACATGAGGGATTTCAAATGAGTGGGGGAAAAAGAGAGCTAAAGGGTTACACCTGGCTGTGCCTCTGAACCCAGCACTGACCTCTAAAGTGTTTGTTAATGTGTGACATCTTTAACTAGTACAATCATCAACACAATGCTGTGTTGATTAGAGCTTGCATACGCTTTACTCATGGCTCTCACCATAAAACATAGTTAGCGCATTACGTCAAAGACGCGCATGACGTCAATAACAGGACAAACCAATACAACGAGACGTAACTACTTGTGTATGTTGTTTATTTAAGTTTAAACATATTTGTTTACATATTACCTTCACAAAAACAAATAAATGAACTAATGGCCAAGACCGCAGACCTCGCTCTCACTCTCTCACTCTCTCACTCTCTCTCACTCGCTCTCACTCTCTCTCACTCTCTCTCACTCGCTCTCTTTCTCTCTCTCTCTCTCTCTCTCTCGCCCCCCCCCTCACTCTCAAAGCAGAAAGAACACGAATGTTGAATGTCTGTTTTTAAAAACTATTTGAATATATATTAGAATTTTGAATATTCGCTGACAGCCCTAATGTATAGTACATGTATCCATTTCTTCCAATGTATTTCTCTCACGGAGTCGTCTCTGTCCTCCCACAGGTCCTGAATCCCTTCTACATCTTCCAGCTCTTCAGCGTGATCCTGTGGAGTTTCGAGGAGTATTACTACTATGCCGCCACCATCGTGTTCATGTCCTTCATTTCCATAGCTACCTCTCTGTACACCATCAAAAAGGTACAGTCCAAACATCTTTTTCTTGTGTGACGCTCATGGCGGAAACCAAGGGCCCTTTGGAGTGGCCCACACTTTCTGCCTCACGTGGTTTCTAGAGTGCCGGACCATGAGCAGAACCACACACCCATTAAGCTGATTACAATCACCAACCGGCTGGCGATTAGAGAGAGAACGAAAATGAAGTGAATTCAACCCAGGCTTCAAACTGACAATACGTTCTCTTGCCTTTTTTCCTCCTTTCAGCAATACATCACGCTACGCGATATGGTGGCGGCGCACAGCATTGTCCGCATGTCCATTTGCCGAGCCAGCAACGGTTTGTCAGCTCTTTCTCTGTGGACTTTGTGTGTTTAATTGGCTTGCAACTGCATCGCACACATCATTATTTTCGGCCGTTCGACTCTTTCTCTCTCAGTTTTGAGTGCTTTTCGAAGTAATACCGGAAAAGAGACGATATTTCGGGTTCTTTCCTAAAACCAGACTGGATTACAGCAGGGCATCAATATTTGGCTGCCCTTCAAAAAGGCTGCGATACTTTGACTGTGTGTGTTTTATGTGTGTGTGTGATGTGTGCGTGCGTGTGTGTGTGTGTGTGTGTGTGTGTGTGCGTGTGCGTGTGTGTGTGTGGCACTCTGCTGCAGTGGTCAGTGCATGTGGGTTGTCTCAGCACTCCCTGTGCTGCCCAGCGCGTTGTGGGGAATGGGATCTGCTGAGCAAGACTCCAGGGTCCTATCCCCCTCCCCATGCACCACTTCTCCCCCTCCCCCCCTTACCCCACAATCTCCACCTGCGCTGACACTAAAAACATTTTTTTGGGGTGGCGGGCTTACACCGTTATCCGACATCCAGTGTGGTCCCTCAAATTACCGGTAATGTTCCAGATACAAACAATATCCGATACCAGGATCAATGAGGCACAGGTTCTGTTTAGGTTTCACTCGGTGTCGTCTGCCACGATCGATGCCTCTTTTCGAGAAACGTCGGCCGGTTTTCCCAAACCACACGCGTATGGCGTGCCGCAGCGTGAGCGCCCGTCTCCCTGTGGGCGTGTCCCCTCTGCACACACTGACCCCTCCCTGCCGGTCTGTTTCCGCTTCAGAGGTCGAAGAGGTCATGTCCACCGACGTGGTGCCCGGCGACGTCATCGTCATCCCGAGCAACGGCACCATCATGCCGTGCGACGCGGTGCTGATCGCGGGCACCTGCATTGTCAACGAGAGCATGCTCACAGGTCAGAGGTCAAGTCCCCCCACCCATCCCCCACCCCTCTCTTATCTTGTATTTTGAATTATACGGGGGAGATTCAAGTGTCTTTTCTTTTTTCTTCTTGTATTTAACCTTTATTTAAACAGGATAAAAGTCATTGAGATTAAAAATCTATTTGACAAGAGTGTACAGGCAGCAGCCTAGTCATACATACATACAGACATACATACATACATACACACATACACACACAAACACACACACACACACACACACACACACACTCAAGGTGGACACAAGCATTAAAAACACATCCAAAACAGCATCAGCAAACGTTAATGAAAGATCAAAGTTTATTTCAAAAGCATTCAGATTACATCGTATCTAGGGCAAGTTTTCTATTGGAGACTAGTGAGTTCTGATGATTCACGACATTATACAGGCAGTTTAAAAAAAAAAAAATTATATCCTGATATATTCAACCTTTGTTGATTGTAAACGTATAATCACAAAACGTTATGATGAGCCACTAAAATGTACTTTGGATCACACTAGCTTGCAAGTGTCAATGAAAATGTACATGTGTGTGTGCCCGCTCTGCCTCGCACCTTGACACCCCGTTCCCTCCCTTGTCTCCCCCCCCAGGGGAGAGCGTCCCGGTCACCAAGACCAACCTCCCTAACCCGGTGCAGGGAGACCGCGATGCCGAGAAGGACTGCGCCTTCAGCACGGAGGAACACAAGAGACACACGCTGTTCTGCGGCACGCACGTCATCCAGACCCGCTTCTACACCGGCGAGCTCGTCAAGGCGGTGGTGGTCCGCACCGGTAAGCGTGTGTGTGCGTGCGTGTGTGTGTGTGTGTGTGTGTGTTGGTTCCCCAGCATTGTTTTCCATTTGAAGCACCGGTGGTCCGTGATCCATTTTGCTTGCACACTCTTGAACCAAATTGAAGTCGTTCTGCTGAACAAATCTGTGAACCGTCTGTATTTGAATATTTGACGTAAATGAAGCAAGAATTCACACCCCCGCTACGAACACCATGAAACAGATGTGTGCCATCGGTTCTAAGGCTGAAATACGTTCTTTAACGATAAGATAAGATATGGTACACCCCTGTAGGAGAAATCAGTTTGTTTCAGACATCCAGCAACGTTGGAAAACACAGGATGAAATGCAATGCAATAAAAAAATGCCAAATAACAACAGGGCAGACAAAGTGGACGCTATAAACACTGTACAATATACTATCCAATATAAATTACATATGTGTCAAGTGTATAAACTGTAAATGATAAAGTCTCTAGGTACCAATGTGCTGTGATGATCCGCTACCTTTCAAACATGAGGATGACCCCCCACCTCACACTGTGGTTTCAGGGTTCAGCACGGCCAAGGGCCAGCTGGTGCGTTCCATCCTCTACCCCAAGCCCACAGACTTCAAGCTGTACCACGACGCCTATCTCTTCCTCCTGTGCCTTGTGGGCGTGGCCGCCATCGGCTTCATCTACTCCATCATCGTGAGCGTCATGCAGGAGGTAGGGGCCCGCACCGCGCTACGCCCAACACCAACACCGCCAGGCAATGTTTAGTTTAAAATTGGTGAAAATGCACAGGTTCACAGGTTGTCCAAACAAATAAATGGAAAGCATTTTTGTTTGTATTTCGGTTTTTTGTTCAGGCATCAAGGGAGTCACTCCCTGTTCAGTGGACCCCATAAGTTTCCCATATAAGGAAATAAAATGGGTTTCTCAGTCTTGATATCCATTGATATTCTGGATATTTGGTATTCGGTTTGCATGTGTGAACAAAGTGTTTGTTCACACATGCAGCTCTTTTGAAATCAGCTCTTTTGAAAAACTGCTCTTTTGAAAAAACAACTGATTTGAAACGGTTAGTTGAAGGCTCTTCAGTACTGACTGACTATGGTCTTCATGACTGGCCTTCATCCTACATGCAGACATATCTGACACTTTATGTAGTACCGTGTGTATTAGGGGTTTGTTGCCCTGTACTTTGTTATTGTTCTGTCTCCTGCAGAGAGGGTAGATATTGCTGTCAGCTGAAAGCTAGAATCTGGTAGTGTGTCAAATGGCGACATTCATGTTTCAAACTGTATTAAGTCTATTTTACCAGTAAAACTAGTCCGTCAGGTTCCTAGGTTGCGTGCTGTGGGTAGTCCTGCATACAAGATTTATTGACATTTAATTAATTGCCAGTTGGTCTGTTTTCACTCCCGTAACACATCCTTGTATGTCAGCAAGCTCTTCATACTGTAGCTATCCTTATGTTTGACAGTGCCCTGTGAATCCTAATTGTGACTTTCAGTCATTTGGTCAGTTTGTATGCTGATATGAATATCAATTGAATTCATGGCTTATGGAAAGTCTATATGAGCGGTTTACTTCTTGTGGTGGAAGGACAGTTTGATACCCAGGAATAGCTCAGGGTTTGATCCAGAATGTCCACAGTGTGCCCTTCCATACCATAATCAGGATGCCCTTCCACCTACCTGCTTCTGTGCTTAATTCACTCTTAAAGGTTGTCAGCGATTCTAGGCCGAAACATAAATGATCACGTTCATCTGATCTTTCCTCACGATCCGCTAGCTGCCCGCCCCATAAGCAAACTGTCAAAAAACTGCGTCTCTGTAGGCAGCCTATGCTCCGAGATCGTACACAAAAACAAATGCAACTAGCAGCCACTCCAAACCATTCGGAGCATAGGCTGCCTACAGAGACGCGTTTTTTTGCTGCAGAATCGCTGATTCAAACTTTTAAGTCACACCTTAAAGTTTGGATCAGCGATTCTAGGCTGAAACCGCCTCTCTGTAGGCAGTCTATGTTTTGAGATCGTAAACAAAAGCATATGGTATTGTTAAACAAATGGCAGAATTGCTGACACAACCTTTAAGTCGCTACGAATTTAAAAGGCCCCGGGGTCTGTGTGTGTGTGTGTGTGTGTGTGTTTATGTTCTAGGTGCCCGTCAAGGAGATAATCCTGGAGTCTCTGGACATCATCACCATCACAGTGCCGCCCGCCCTGCCCGCCGCCATGACGGCCGGCATCGTGTACGCCCAGCGCCGCCTCAAGGGCATCGGCATCTTCTGCATCAGCCCCCAAAGGATCAACATCTGTGGGCAGATCAACCTGGTGTGCTTCGACAAGGTGCGTGCACGTTACCCACACACGTGCATGCAGTAAAGGGGGCTGTGTTTTTATAACTATACCAAAAAGTCTTGTTTTTGTTTCTCTGTTTTCTTCTCTCCAGACTGGGACCCTGACAGAAGATGGACTGGATATGTGGGGGATCCAGAGAGTGGAGAGTGGCCGGTAAGTGTGTGTGTGTGTGTGTGTAAATGGACTGCATTTATATAGCGTTTTTCTACAACGACGTTGAACTCAAAGCGCTTTACAATGAAAACCTCACATTCACTCATTCATACACACATTCACACACCGACAGCCATGCAAGGCGACAGCCAGCAAGTCGGGAACACTTAGGGGTTAGGTGTCGTGTTCAGGGACAACTCAAGCTCAGCTAGGAGGAGTCGGGGGTTCAAACTGGCAACCTTCCGGTTACTGAACAAGCTGCTCTACCCCCTGAGCTACTGCTGCCGTGTGTGTGTGTGTGTGTGTGTGTGTGTGTGTGTGTGTGTGTGTGTGTGTGTGTGTGTGTGTGTGTGTGAGTGTG
>JAOTIX010000016.1:3838012-3860468 GCA_027123715.1 Gaidropsarus macrophthalmus
ACACACACACACACACACACACACACACACACACACACACACACACACACACACACACACACACACACACATTGATTCTTCAAGCAATTATTTAATTATGGAATATGAATATAAACTGTCCAGTTGATTTTCCATTGCTGGTCGATACATAGACACAACGGTACAAGTTGACATTGAAAGTACACAACAGATCAGGTAGCTATTGATGGTGGATTGCTGAAATTGGAGATTTAAACATGGGATGTGAGTCAAACAGGCCCACCACTTAATTTTCCTGCTTCCAATACATGCACCGCCATCATTGTGTAAGTAATGTGTTTTGATTTCATGTCCCATGCTCGACCTTTGACCTCTGATGTTTTTTGTCGTCTCAGATCCTCAGTAACCTTGGAGACCTGCAGTTTCTCTTCATCGATATAGCCATCATCCTCTTCCTCGTCTTCACCAGTGAGTGATAATGAATTGTTGAAAGCAGTTCAAATAACTTATTTTGCTCCTATATACCTGCGTCTACACTTCTTGTGTTGTTTATTTCACTCTTTCCAATAAAATGTAACCAATGTATAGTATCCAGAAATGTAGTATCCAAACATGTTTTTCTTACACAATTTCCTTTTTCTTTAAAGGTTGTATCAGCGATTCTAGGCCGAAACATAAATGATCACATTCATCTGATCTCAAAACCAAAATAAACAGTATTACAATCATCGGCGACAAGGGGCTGATGTTGTGGGGTTTTGCGCTCGTGCACGCGAAGTGGGAGCTGAAGGTGATTGGTTGGAATACTATTTATTTTGGTTTTGATTATTTGTGTACGATCTCGGAGCATAGGCTGCCTACAGAGACGCGTTTTTTTGGCGGCCTGCTTATGGGGCGGGCAGCTAGCGGATCGTGAGGAAAGATCAGATGAAAGTGATGATTTGTGTTTCGGCCTAGAATCGCTAATGCAACCTTTAAGACATCGTGAAGAATCCCACTTGTGATCCCCTACAGGTTGACTATGCAGACAATGAGGCTCACAACTATCCCTCTAACCCTTCTCTCCTCTGTCCCGTCACCAGTGAGCTTGAACCCTGCCTGGAAGGAGCTGGTCCCGCGGCCCCCTCCCTCGGGCCTCATCTCGGCCCAGCTGCTCTTCTCTGTGATGACCCAGATCCTCATCTGTCTGGGCTTCCAGGTGCTGTCCTTCCTCTGGGTCAAGGAGCAGCCCTGGTACGAGGAGTGGAAGCCCACGTCAGAGTGAGTGGCTCAGCAAAATAATCTTGGGGGGCCTTTCGTGGAAACCCAGAACCAAAGGCAGAACATCTACATCTGAAACCCTGCTGGTCTGGCCAGCAGCAGTTCCACTTTGACCTGCCTTGGCCAACATCATGGAGCACCTCCGCCCCCAGCTGATTTATTTTCACTTTCTTTCTTAGTAAAGTCTGTTATATTTAGTAATCCGAGTTACAGTCTGAAAGTGGCTTCACATGCCCAACATTACACAACACTAGCTCAAACCACAGGCCTCTAAAGGGCTTGGGAGGAAACACACGCATGAGCGATGCCTCATCGTCTAGGGTTGAGAGTGCAATAATGGAAATCCAAGAGAAGCAACCGACCAGTTAGTAATAACGGAGTTTGTGTTGTTAGCCAAGCTGCCATACGGCATTCTAACAATGTGTCTGACGAGGTATCCAAGTGAGTTGTAACTTCATGATGCAACTTGTTAGTACCAGGACAAATCAGTTGGGCTGCAATGGTTAGTGCCCTCTGCTGGCCATAATCTACATTTACACAACCATTCATACACAACCATTCATACACAACCATTCGGTACACCACGATACATCTACTAAAGGTTTTCTGTCCTAATTTTCATTTCTAATTTTGATTTCAGCAATCACTGTGTTAATGTGTGTGTCAGTTTGTGTTAAACGATATGAACAATGTACATGGAAATCCAACCTTGCTTTGACCATTGGATTTCCAAACCCCCTGCAGCGCCTGCAACAGATCAATGGACTCTGTCAACCACACAAACTCCTCGGACCCGGATTACATCCAGAACTACGAGAACACCAGCATCTTCTACGTGTCGTCCTTCCAGTATATCATCGTGGCCATCATCTTCTCCAAGGGCAGGCCCTTCAGACAGCCCAGCTACAAGAACTGTGAGACACTCCTCAGCACACGACTTCACTTTTCACCAAGGGACTCACTTAATGTTCAGATTATATACATATATTATCTGTCTTGCCTTACCTTGTTGCACTCTCACCACTTTCATAGAGCACCTTACCAACTCAGCTGAGTCACAGGGTTAGTCCCTGCCCTGTCACTCATCCTCAGCAGTCTCAGCACATTAATCTGGACCTTGTCTGGATTTGTTATTTCATATCGTTATCCTCATTCACTTTATTCACTTTACTTTATTGTCCATGTGGATCTCTTGATTTTTTGATAGTCCTGCTTGTGTTGTGTATGTTACGTGTGATGTCTCCATGTCTTTGAGTTACTTGGACCCTGAATTTCCCCTAGTATCAATAAAGTTTCTATCGATCGACAATTTATGAAGATATGTCCTTTTTGAATGGTCATAGTTATATAGTGCTAAATTGCGAGCAATACCACTGATACTGCTGCAGTGCTAAGTCATGGGTGTGCATTCCTTAACTTGCATTCTCTCTGCCCCCCCCCCTTCCCCCTCCAGGGCCTTTTATGCTGTCTGCCCTCACCTTATACGCGTTCATGTTGTTTCTGCTGTTCCACCCCGTTGAGGCCATGGATGAATTCTTTGAGGTAACACGACATTCTCTTGACTCCCGCCTATTTCACTGTGGTATCTCTGGTCAATCAGGCAAGGCCAGTTAGGGAAGTTGTTTTGTCCTAGTGAAGGATCTACGGTAGTGGTTCCCAAACGTTTTTGGGCTGTGACCCCATTTTGACATACATTTCTGGAGACCCCAGAGACAATATATATTTATATTTCTAGAATTAGTTTTTTAACATGTTATACTGTGAACAAATACAGAGTAGAGGGAATAAGTGCTCAAATGGGCAATTTTATTTTCTCTGAACAGGACGACGATTTATAAATTACTACACTTTTCAGGTGACCCCATTTGAATTCCAGGCGACCCCCAAGGTTGAAAAACCCTGATCTAGGGTCTAAAGTAGTTTTTTTTTTATTATTCAGCATGTCCAAATGATAAAATACAATGTACACGCAATTTTGAATTGAATTTGAATTTGTATTTTTTCAATCGGGGAAGCTGTGTGTTTGTCTTTGCATTATTAGTCGACTAACACAATTCACTGGATCCACAATGCGGCCTGCAGTCTGAACTGGTCTCTCTGGTCTGTCTAGCTTGTGTGTGTCCCTTTCTCCTGGAGGATCAGTCTGTTCCTCCTGGTTCTGGGCAATGCAGCTGTGTCAGTCCTCGTGGAGGTAAGGCACCCCGAAAAATGCATATTGCTTTTTTTTTTGTATCTTTTATCATGCTGACTCTTAGTTTTTCTCATGCAATGTTCTCATCCCCGTCTCATTGTGTTTCAAGAGGCGTCGATCCTGCACAAATAGACTGCATAAATACTTGACCCTAATCGTGAACAACTGAGTAGATTTATTTCTCACAAGCCATTGTTGGAAGGTTCAAAACCTAAACAAGACCCGCTGTTGTTATCTTTCAATGTTTTTCGACTAACTCACACTAACAAACCTTTTTTATTATCAATACACTCATTAACTGAAATTCTCAACAGATTGTTTGCAGTCGCGGTATACCCATGTCAAGCAAACTTGTGATGGAGGGCAGGAAGTGACATTGCGAACATAAAGCATTAAAACTCTATTTAGGGAAAAACTGTAGAACCAAAAGGATATCAGAGATGCCCTTTACATAGATATCCAGCCAGACCCATCCTTCATTCATTGGCGAATCACATATAATATATTTTGTATTGGGCGCAATGATGTCTGATTTGTTGTGACCTTTGTGCAGTTTAAACCAGGTTTTCCCACAGCCTATAGTCGAACATTTGCATGCAGTAAATGTTTTACGGTCATCTTTGATGATTTCAAAGTGCTACCAAACTTTTGACATTTTTGTCCCACGTTTGTCGAACCTTTTGACTTATGGTCCAAAAAGGACAAATGGAACTACACGAATGATGGGAGAAGACTGAGTAGAACTAGATTCAAGGTCACCCCCTTGACGATATTAGTGATCAGCCTGCAGACCTCTTACTACAGTAGAGATCAATTGGAAAAATGATGCTATCATGTGCTGATTGGGATCAACAAAGTTGTAGTTTTTTCACAAGGGTGAGCATATGCTTTTAGTTTCCCCCAAGCAACAAAACAAAATAGCCTTCCATGTCGCTATGCTTAGGTTTGTTTACCATTCTACCAATGGTAAACAAAGTAATGAGGCTTATTACCTTGATGGAAAGCATGGTATCATTAATCCATTTGGCCTGAACACGCCATCAACCTCCGAGCCAGTCCAGTGTACGTATCTCTAGAAAACACTTCCTGCCTTCCACGCCATGGTTCGCTCCACAGATGTGACGTCGCAATCCTGATCTACGATTATTGTAAGGGAAGCACACTAATATCAAATCAAAGTGTGTTCTCTGATTCCCCCCCACACATGCAACGCTCCATAGACGTTCCTCCTGGACGTGGTCTTGTCGAAGCTTGTGTTCAGCCGAGACAAGCAGGCTAGCTATGGATATGCCCCTGCCGCCATGACACCACAGGTTGGAAATGACTGCCACTCCCTCCTTTCTTCGCATCCCAACCGACCCAGCCACCCTGTGTTTACCGTTGGCATGCCTTAACTAACACCCTTTTTGTTGGTGTGGTCGTCACGCCCTTCCTGCCTGCTTTCCTAGCTGTCTTGACTTTGTTGACTGCTTTCTCGCTGCCTGCTTATGACACCTCAGCCCCGGCCCTGGCCTTCAGTGTACTCGAGAGTAGTTATTCGATCAGCCCGTACAAAGTGGTATTGTCAAACCCAGCCCTGATGGTGAAGAGACCACAGCATGCCACTCAGTGCACCTGGTACGCATGCGCCAGTCCATGCGTACCTTGCGCTTTGAGGCAAAAATTCAACAGCCACCTTGGGGATAACTACGCTTTGGATTGCTCATGCGACAGTTGGCTCTACAATGGAGGTTTACTATGCAACGGTTCAAGATTGATGTTAATATTTAAAGGTTGTATCAGCGATTCTGCCTTTTTGTTTACTAATACCGATCTCGGAGCATAGGCTCCGTACAGAGACACGGTTTCGGCTTAGAATCCCTGATACAACCTTTAAGGTGTAACTTAAAGGTTGTATCAGCGATTCTGCAGCAAAAAAACATGCATCTCTGTAGGCAGCCTATGCTCCGAGTGGCTGTCGGTACCATTTGTTTTTGTGTACGATCTCGGAGCATAGGCTGCCTACAGAGACGCAGTTTTTTGACGGCCTGCTTATGGGGAGGGCAGCTAGCGGATCGTGAGGAAAGATGAGATGAATGTGATAATTTATTGTATGTTTCGGCCTAGAATCGCTGATGCAACTGTTAAGCATCAGCAACCAAAAGACACAAGAGGGAGTCACAACTGACAAATAGTTTTTACCGGATATAAAAAGCATTTGTGTTTTTTGCATCATGCACGCTACTGCCTTCTTTTTATGTTCTAGCCTTCCCATCTATTGCACAATCGCATGCTAAACTGTCATTTGGTTGGCTTACTATCGGCGTCCCTATCAGATACATAACTTTGTGTCTGTTCGTGTGCCCCTTGTGTCCCGTCGGTGGGCTTGTACGTCTAGGTGGGCATAGACCACTGGGGCAGGAGGCTCCTCTCGTGGCTCTGTTGCCAGAGCAACAGAGCCCCGAAGGCCCGCTACATGCACCTGGCCCAGGAGCTGCGCGTGGACCCCGACTGGCCCCCCCGGCCCACCACCACCACCGAAGCTAAGCTCTGCCCCGAGAAGGACTACCGCATGATCTGCAGCTCGTAGCCCCCCCCTGCCCCCCGACACTTCCCTCCTGTCCACAGGCATCAGGTTACACAAACACGCGTCTCGTCCCCGGAGAGGTGGGAGCAAAGAGCGTGGGACATCCAGGCTCGCTGGCAGAGAACCGGAGTCCCGGGTTCAAGGTCTCTCGGCGGTCGTTCCTCATATTGTGGGTGGGGGGGGGATATACTCAAATAGGGAAGAACCGTGAAGTCCTGCTCTGTCTGTTCTGTTCTGGAAACGCCTGCTGCACCCACTGTATTTTTTTTTAGCACAACCCCTACCCCCTCCGCAAATTTGCCCGCATATTCTCGGAGATGTTATATAGCCTATTTGGTACACCATACACATGTTGTATGCGTGCACACATGCGGACACACACACACACACACACACACACACACACACACACACACACATTTGCACTCACATACGCACACACACACAGACAGTCAAGAGGAACCACAGGCAGGAACCTGTGTGTTTAGCTTCCGATTAGCTTTTTGTATTTGAAATCTCAACTCATGAGAATTAATTGAACGAAATGCACATTATGCACAAGGATAGGTGATAACAGTGATGTTATATCTGGGCACATAGGAAGCCATCTTCCGTTGTTCTTCTCTTAAGTCAGCACAAAAAGACTACGACATTGGCCGCCAGCTGTGCGTAACCCTTGGTTGGGTCCACACATGAATCACACCGGAATGCCACATAGTATTACATTTCCAATACATTTTGCTCCAAAGAATAAAAAGCATGTAAAGAAGGCCTCACTGTGCATGTCCAATCAACGCTAAGGGCTTGCATACAGTTCTATGATATGGTCATGCGCTCCTATAATATATTATAATATATTATGAATCTGTAATTGCTGTCCATATCGCATTGCTTCCTATGGAAGACTGGATAAATGTGGGGGTCATCAAGCAACACTTTGTGGCCGAGCATCAAGTTCCAGCTTTATGAATCTAAGGAAAGAACAACAACGCTTAAACCATCTGTGAAGGTTCTTTGTCGGTGGGCAAACTGTTCTGAAACAGCCTGCCATATACAATGCAATGCTACAAGAATAACAAAAGAACTGGAGGAAAGTATTGATGTTTGTGTAGATAGCGTTGGCCTATTGCAATCAAAACAATGCAAAACGTGTCCTAATCAGTGCATCTCCCAATTGTACCGATAACCACTTCATTACTGTCCATTCATTTCAGTCCTGAGCCTCTCGGTGCCAAAATCGTTCAACATGCTTCACATCGGTTGCAGTGTAGGTCAAGTGTGTCATGATGATACCATTAACCTCAAACTAACAGACTTGTCCTGTTTCATTTAACTTAATTGTAATTTTAAACAGGCAATCATTTTCTCACAATCTGTGACCGGTTTAATATTTCAGATCACACTATTTCCGTTCATACACTAACATTTTTGATCCCATAAGATTGTTGTTATATTAAAAGAAGATCTAAATATTAGTGATTATTTATATAGACTCAAAGCCTTGAGTACAAAATAAAAGCCAGCACCTATGAAATGCCAATTGTAAATGATAAGTTCTTGCTTAAAATTCTTGCTTACATAGGTTGAATAGAATATAACCCTGAAAGCAATTACATGGTCGAAGGTTGGGTATTAGGGTTAAAGTAAAATAAATGAATGTTTTAAATAATTTAAACCAATGCAATATTTATTTTATGTTATTATCAAGGCTTAAAAGTACGTCTAAATGTTCCAAAGATTAAATGATGTTGTTAATCAATTGATTCATGTCTATTTCTGTTCAAATTATTCATCCTCAGATGAGACTGAACTGTACTGGATCTATGTTGATAATAATATTGGTATCGGTTTACCTCTGTAACTTTGTGGTCAAGTCAAACATGTGTGATCAGTGTTTTTAATTTCTCATATCAAAGGGCTGATGTCTGCTTATTTTCTTTTGGTTATTTTACCTTTTTGGTACTATACTCCTAAAATAGGATGTTGGTTAATTGTCTAAGTCTAATTATTTGGGTATATTTTTATATTCTGAGCTTTCTTTGTAGGTGTGCAATAAGCATAGGTCCTCCTTGTTGAGGCATGAATTGGGGCATTTATTTCCAAATGGTCATCATTCATCTGGAGAAATTATCAGGGGACCTGAATAGCTATTTGGTGTTTTCTTTGGTGACGGCTGGACTAGAATGTAGATGAAGCCCATCTTTCAACACTGTTTCTACCTGGAAAAGTATTTGCTCATGATTTTTACTTGGTATACACTTTTGGGATCAAAAAACGAATGATCTCTTGCACAAGAAAGGGAAGTATAATATAATGGCTCTTAACAAACCAACCAAATTTTGCATTTTTCTGCTTTCATGTGTTTTTGGGTAGCATATTCTATGCTGGCTGAAGAAAGTGTTTTTGTTCTCTCAACTTCCAATCGCAAAGTGGCACCTGAGAATGTTCATTTCAAAATTGTACATGCTACTGCTGATCTTTTTTGTCTGTTTTTTTACCGACCTCAGCTTTTTCAAATCAATGTGTTGAATTCTCTTTTACAGCTACCATACACATACAGTGATGAAATTCATGTACTAAATTTGACTCCTAAATCTGACACAAGCCATTCTCATTACCCCAAACGAGATGGGTAAAGCCAGTGTATGTCGAACATTGAAACTTTCCTCAGGAAATGTGTTTATTTCAGATAAATTTGGAAAATACTAATATTGATAGCCAAAATAAATTTTGGGAAATATAGATGCGAGATATCTGGTTTTTGGTGCATCAACTTTGCATCTCAAATATCAAATGCCCACACCGCAGGTATGGTTTTTATAAGCCGGGGTGTAAATTATCGGCACATTTTTGTACTTTGTATTTTTACTTTTCTCTTTTATGCTTTTACTGATGATTGCATTTTGATTTAACCTTTTTTTTATATATAAATAAATGTGCTTTAAAACAAAATCACATTTGTTTTCATTTGTTTGATTTGGTAGTTAGGAAAAACTATATGTTCTATGTACATGTACTATGTCAACACCAATAATAGAATAGTGTTTGGCAGTGACTACAATAGCTCAACATACTGTATGTATTTTTAGATGTCATGGTAAGGCATTGGCTTATTAATGAAGGTATAGTGCATTGATGGAGGCTAAATTATCTTTACATTCTGTCGTGGTGATGGGAGTAAAATGAAGTTAAGATTTTTAACATTAGATTAAGTATACATTTATGTTCTGTTTTGATATTGATAGAAGCCCAATTGAATGAATAGCTGCCATATATCTTTTTTTCACACACAAGCACAAACACAAGATTTACCTAGGAACCATTTGGTTTTGGTATTGTTTGTCAGTGCGCTATTTGGAGCTGTACCGCTTTGCAGGAAGTGGAGCTGTCAGTCGGTCGGTGTCCTTGTTAGCCAACGAGCATGTTAGCGCTCTAGCAGGGCAATACATGTTTATCAATATGAAAGATGATGTAAATTGTAACAAAAATATTTATTGAAAAGATAGCATTGATTTGTCGTTCTTGGGAACATCACTATGTTGCGTGTCGGGAGCAAAGTGACCTGGTAAGTTCAGCTTTGATAGAGCTAATCGTTGCTAATGCATTTTTTCACGTCTTGACTGTTTGCTCTCTGGACATTTTGACAGCGAAGGACGGCCCCTGTTTGCCATACATTTATAATCTCTTAAAACACATTTATCGATAGAATTATAATTGTGAATGTGAAATTGAAATGATCAATACATGACATGTCATTTTTGTTTGTGAGCGGCCTGTGTTTGTGGAGCGGTCCAGTCACTTAATACGATACAACGGTCCACAGGCAAGCTAACCATCGTGTACGGCTAGTGTTATACAATGAGTTAATATCTCTTCCATATCGCAAACGATATTGGCATGGTGGTGTGACATTAAGTGAACTGTAGGTAAAGGTTGTTTTTCTCATGGATTGTAATTGTAATTGGCTGCTATCGCTTCTAGTTGTGGCGTCCGCTACTCATTGTTGTTGCCAAGGGACCACATATACGCATTGAATAAAAAGACACCATTTATGCTGTAGTTCTTGCATAAAAACGTATACACTATATACGGTAGTTTGCAAAGTATTGAAACCTATACACTGTAGTTGAATCAAAGTAGACTGCCTCATAACTTTTAATGATGTACTCAAATCACAAACAAATATTATGATTTGTTTCTGTGAGTACGTCTTTCTTTAAATAATTGTTTGCTTCCTCAGCATGGCCTGCAGGAACCTTGTCTCCACCAACATGGGGGTGAAGGTGCGTATCCCGCTACAGAAGCTGCACCCCCTCTCCCGTGCCATCCACCACCGCTACTCGTCCAACCAGCAGGTTCCCCCTCACCGCACAGCCGCGCGACACATCTCCACCATGTCAAGGCTGCCCATGCGACCCCCTAAACCCCCACCTGGGTCCGGTGGCCGTGGCCACCAGCAGCAGCGCAATTTCTGGATAGTGCGGCTAGCCACCAGGCTACTGAGACTCCGCTACATCCTTCTGGGCTCGGCAGTTGGTGGTGGTTATACAGCTAAAAAGGTTTGTTTGAGATGGTGGATTTCCTCACTCATCTAATTGTGCTGCGCTTGACGTGTGCATGAGTGGACTGCTATAATAGCACAACCTCACAGGTTGTGCTAGTATTAGTAAACAACCTCACACCCTTTTTATACTTGGGATGACCAATGCCTGTCATATCCCTTTAGACCTATGAGGAGTGGAAGGACATGTTGCCTGATCTCGGTGAATACAACTGGGTTGTTCCTGACTTCATCTGGGAATTGAGCGAGCAGATTGATTTCGGTAAGCTTGATCTGTCAATACCATTCATTCATTAATGAATGAATGGTATATTTGGGTAGAGTTGTTGCATTTGACAGTAGTATGGAATTACCCCAATATGTGTTTGCAAATAAATATTACAAGCTACGTAATGTATTTGTAAGTTATATTGCAAAATAAAACAACAAGGACTTAATTTGCATTGTACATCAACAACATAATGTTCATAGCGATCTCTTGTTTAAAGCTATGTTATTCCTTTGTTGATGCCTGAGCTTTACAACTGGACGAGCTTGCCAGTGAGAATCATTCAACTGTTTCTAACCACAGAGAAACTGGCCAAAGCGCTGCCAGAGATGGAGGAAATTGCCAAACTACTTCCTGACATGGATAAGATAGGAGAGAACTTTGCCTTCCTCAAAACCTTACTGTCCAGTGGTAAGTTGATGACACCTGAATCAGTTCATGTTGAGATTGGAAACAATGTCAACAATGACACTGTATTGGCTGTGCTCTGTTTTCCGTTACTGCACCTGTCCAGCTCTGTCTCTCAGATTTTGTATTTGGCTTTGCAAAACATATCTAACACCACACTTCTGCTGCCATGCTGTTTGTAAAATGTGGTATGTTGTGGTATGCTGTGTCTCCTCTATTGACCTCAGCTGATTTAGATCATGTAGATTTGCAGAATGAAAACATGTGCGTTGGTTTCAGGAGGCAACTAAAGAACGCACTTGCAGAATTTGTAAGTAGGCAACTATGAAAGACTACCATGAATATAGTCAACACTATGTATACATCATGCTGGCAGGTGCCATTGAACTAGCATTGTTAGATTATTCTTATGCTAAACGATACAATACACACATGAAGATCACATTTTTCAGCAAATGGCATCAATACAAAATGCTTAAAATATCCACGTAGCAAAATATGTCTTATGTGTAGGATAAAGTCAGCGGTGTCGTCTGCCCCCTGAATGTGTGCACATCGTCTCTATTTCTATTGCAACATAATCAGAAGGAGAAAACAGGCCTTGTGTGATTCACTGGGCCCAGCAGAGAGGGTGTGTGGCGTGTTTTGACATTTGTCTGCCATGTTGTTTTTTTTTTGCTTTGTACCACACATCGTCAGGCAGTGGCTGTGCTGCAACACCCCAACTCCTTCCGTCCCCTTTCATTTAACTTTAATTTTGTGCTGTTTTGTTTCTGTTCTCCTCCCCTACCCCCTTCCCCCTCCTCCGCATTCTTTGCAGGTGTAGTGAGCGGAACCTCTGGTCTGCATCTGTTGTTAGGTGTGTAAACCCCTACATGCTACTCCTTAGTAGAGCTATGTGCTAATAGTGCTACATCCACCACCACCTCCTCCGGCCCCTATTTTAAAGCCCTTCTCCTCAGTACGTGCTTGGGTGTGTTTATTGTCATGCACCTACTGACCCCCCCCTTGTGTGGAGCATAGTTTACTGGTCGAGAGAGGACCGGTCCCTAGCATTGTTTGTGTCCCGTTGACCACACGTTAGCATATATTTAAACTGATAATTACATTAATTCTAATTGATACTCATTCTAATTGAATGGACAAAATATAACCTGTCTCTAAGGTGAATAATGGCTCCATTCCCTGTGTTCAGGTTGCTATTGAGCAATTTTCAGTGTAACATTTGGGGGTTTAAGTGGCTTGGCTAACCCTGCCTTATTTCTTCCTGTCAATGAGAAGCCTAATGTATTTTGCTTGCAGTACAAAGAAGAAGCAATGGTCTGAATCATGGCAATAGACAAACATGCCCACACCCAAAGCAGAAATTCATACGGTCTTAATCATAAGAACTGATCCTGTGTGCTCCTCTTTAACCCGTCCTACACCTCTACTTACTCCCTTTCTACATTCTTTGTTGTCCAGTGCATTTTTACTTTTAACCCATCTCCTATTGCACGACTATATCATATTTTTTTCCAGTAGCAAATGTGATTCAAGTGTGTGGAACATGGGTGCTTTGGATAACTTTCTCATCATTTTCTAATTTTGTGTCTTTTTGAAGTTCATACCTTTTATACTATTTGGGTGTTGTACTATGTCAAGTGAAAATGCAAACAGACCTGTCCACGCATGCTTTATTCCATGAGTCACGCACAGTGAAGGAAGCGCGTAATCCGGTTGTCGTGGTGACCACTGATTACAAACCACCTGCCCCAGAGGAGAGACGTGATGAAAGCTGCCGGTTCCATAACATGCTGGCATACGTTCAGTGCGTTCTTGTGAAGGTCACAGCTGTGGCGCACTTTTTCCACAAGCATGCTGATTCCTCAACCCACCCCACCCCCCCAAACACCTGCCACACTATATGGATCAGGGCTCTTTGTTAGTCTCCCAATGGCCCTTTCTAAATGCTTCCATGTAATCTCCAAGAAGTTGCACAACCGCCTAACCCCCAATAAAGACGACCCAGCCTTCTTAAAACCCTTTGAGTCGCACATCGGTAGTCTGCTGCTTCTAATCAGTTTTGCTTTGAGACCCACTGTAGATTCTTTGCTCCTGGACGTGTACGGTTCATCGCTCCCAGTGGACGACTGTGTCCACCAGCCAGTTCACCGCCGGTTCCTCTGTTTTGTCTTCCCTCTGGCAGACTCTAGCGAGCCGGCGCTGAAGGCAGCCGAAGCGTCTGCCGCTGCCTCCGCAGAGGCCAGCGACAAGCAGTACAAGAAGGTCAGTCCTCCACCCCTCTCCCCCACCCCCCACCCTGTTTTCAACCTCCACCCACCCCTTTTACACAATCTACCCCACCCCACAGTTCCACTCACTTTCACTTTCACTTTCGCTGTCAGCCATGGTAGCCTGCCCTGATTCCACCTCCACATGGGGTGTTGACACTGTCGACACTGGTGAATCAGAATGTACTCGTTCTGCATGAGGCTTATGTTAAATCCGATCACAGATGAAGCAGAACCTGGGGCCCAAAGGGAGGCAGGGATGTGATATTGCCATCCAACAACAACAACAACACCAACAACAACAATATCTGTTGATTTTTCACGCCATGGACATTTTGTACTATAATATTTATTTAAATGATTCTCACATTGAGTTGGTTGTGCATACTTCTGCTCCAGATTATCATTGGTAGACCAACAGCATTACCAGCAATATCGGTTTAAATCCTTTTTACACGTTTGGTGAAAGCAATTTACTTAAAGGTTGTATCAGCGATTGTAGGCCGAAACATGAGTGATCACATTCATCATATCTTTCCTCACGATCCGCTAGCTGCCCGCCCCATAATGCGTAGTCTACATATTAAACAGCCTTTAATATGTAGCCTCCCGTGAGCTAGTTTATAGTTTTATAAGACAGCCTATTGTTATTGATTGTTCGACAAATGGAGAGAATAGGTACCAAATCTATGAAGCTGAAACAATTTGGAAATCCATATTTTCCTGTTGCTTTGATGTTTTCTATGTTGCTGTTCTTTTATTTTTCACATGCTTATGCTTTTCAATGACCCCCCCCCTCCCCGCCCATCCTGAACACCATGTAGGTAAACTACACCGTGTTCACTACAGCTGCTGCCCAAACGCTACACTGTGTGTGCCCATTCTACTACTCCCTTTTTGATTTAGTCATCTTTGTGCACTGTTTTGTGTCATGGTTATCCTCTCTAAAGGCACCTGTTCCAGTCCACTGTTGTCTTCTGTTGAATGGAATTGTCTGTTTCTTGTTTTCCCTTTTGTCAATGCTATTTTGTGACTGCATAGAAGGTTTGGTAGTAAACGCTACTACAAAACAATACTTTTTGGAAAAGATAAAATACGAAAAATAAGATGCTGCTTTCCTCTTATATATTGCTTTTAGTCCATAGCTAATGACCCAATTATATATATATATTAATGTAATAACATGCCCCAACAAAGATTAATACTTTTGGTGAAAATGTTGGTCCATATGGTTAAACTTTTCCCAATGTATTGTAAAGTGGATCCTGGGAGGCATAATGGGGAATACTGGACTAAAACTAATCTCCTTCCCTGCTGTCAGCTTTCTGCTCCCACTAGATTACCGCAGCGCTTGCTTGGCTAATACAAGTTTGACCCTCATAGTCCACCCATCTACCATCACCATAATCATCAGGCCCCTGCACACACATTTTCAAATGCATATATATGCACATATATTGGGCCCTTAGTAGTGAGGGAAATGTACTGATTTGAAAGGCGCCTTTACAGTAGTTCTTGTTGCTTTAAATCAGTGCATTTTATATATTGGTACTCGCAGGCAGGATTAATGTCGCACCATGGTCGCACCATGGTTAAGGTGAATTTGTAGATGTACACAGTACTGATTTATGCACAGAACATTTTTTAATGCGATCGCTGATTCTAGGAGGGCTCTAGTTCAATCCAACAGAAATGCTCTCATGGAATGAAATGCCAGCAGATCTTAACCAGACAGCATGCCAGCGTCAGACACATTTCTCTTGGATTAATGAGTATGCTGCTTCAGTTTCCAGCCTGCAATTTGTAGCCATGTCATTGTCTGGAGTCATTATGCTGTGGCTTCTGTTTCTACACAATCAAACATGTAGGCTGCCTTTTCCTTGAAGGCTTCCTACATTTAGTCTAACGCCGTTCATGAGCTTTTACCACCTACAGTATCATGTGTTTTTTGATCTTCTATAGGGGAAAAAATATATTTAGCTATGATGCCATGGTAACGCTCGACCCCAGTGGCAGTGCTGTGCCGCTGATGGATGCATGTAGGGGGAAACGCCTCGCATTGGGATTCTAGTGCGCCACTGGCTGAGAGACGCTGGTTGTGGTATCAGTTGCCTCCTCCGCCTTCCCACTTTTGCAAAGCTTGGCCATCTCTCCATCATGGCCAGAGAGCGAGAGAGAGAGAGAGGCTGATTTTTGTCAGTAAGCGGTGATCATGGTGGCAACATTTTTCCCTCCCGACAAAGAACTCGGTTTTACGACAAGCATTGATCCCTTAACCAGTCATGCACCGGCTTCATGGGACTGATTGGCAGACTGGCCCTGTACGGGAGTAGGGTCGACGAGCCCCTATTGGTTCCTGCTGCTGTCTCACTGTGACGTCCCTCCCAGCAGGGCCTGCTCGGAGAGCTCATTCTCATTCAGCAGCAGATTCAGAGGCATGAGGAGGAGGTCCGTCGAGCCGCCGCGGCCAATAGCGCGCGTCCCCCACCACCACCGCCACCAGAGCCCGCCCCCAGTCCACCGAAGCCCAGCCCCCCTCCTCCGCACAGACACAAGGTGAAGGTCCCGGTCAGACCCCAGCCTCCCTGGGCTTCCCCCACTCCACCAATTGGAGACCACCAATAGTTATTGCAATGGGGCCGCGCAGTGCTAACTTTCTAGCTAACGGGCGAGACACAAAAGAGCAAGTCTCAAGGAAATTGTTTGGATTTGGAGGAGAGCAAATATTCTAATTGAGTTTTAACCTCTTGTAGGAGGTGAGTTTATGGTCGGTTATCAGTTTGCATTCTATAACTTAGGATCTAAGGGCTACGATAAGTTAATATCAATACTTATTCTACCCCTCAGTTTAAGTAGTACTCATGGAATATGTGTTTGGTTGTACATTAGCTTGGACTTTTAGAACTATAGATATTGGTTTTTATCCCTAAATGAATATACCAATGGCATTAATGACCGTACTGCTGGTTAATGATCATGGACAGTTGGTTCAGCCGTTGGATACATAGCAAAGTCTGCCGATTCTTTCTCCAATCGAAGCCTTTCCCAACATGAAAAACGTCAGTAAGCATGCTCATACAAAGACCTTTGAGAGACTCCACCTTAGAGACCTTTCGATGGTGGATTTTTTTTTTCGATAGAAGTCTCTTCAGAGCCATATGTGTAACCAAGCTGAAGAGGTACAGTATACCAAGTATATACATAAAGAAGAAAAAAACACTTCAGGTGGTGATATCAGCAAATGCTCAAGGACTCAGTGCTCCAACAGCGGGCATAAGCTTTTTGGAACTTGCCCTCCAAGCATATGCAAACACTGCATGGCCTCAGGTTGCAGCCCACTGCATGGCATGAACCCCATTCTCAGATGCCGACCAGCAAAGTGCATTGAATGACCCTGGGAGACGTGGCATTATGCTGGAGGAACATCAGAATGTCGAAAGCCCAGAGATGGTCTGTGTGTGTTTGTATTCAATAACATCTGCCCTGTAATTTGGGGCAATTGTGATACAATTTTGACACCATAGGTTTTCTTGGTACAGTAGTTGTATACTTAATTTCTCCCCAAAATTCCAGCCAATTAGAACACAGCTAGCCTTTTCTTACAAAAAAACGCATAGCCTCAGGTCTAGCGTTGTTTTTGTGCGTTTGTGTTTATGTGTGCGTGTGAGTGTGTTATATGTTCTTCTCTTGTTTAACTCCCTCATTTCCTGTCTTCATCGCATCTGCTTAACCATTACCATGCAACCTTCATCCTGTCCTCCTTCTCTGCTCTAATCAAACTGGAACCTAAACTGTAACCTTACTCTCCCAGTCGCGGTACAGTATGCTAGTCCGCACCATGCACCAGTAAGTGCATTCAAATTGAGCAATGAACTGTGTCATGGTCCGGGCCACAATCAAACCCTGGTCTGCTGATTCAATAAGTGTAACCTGTCAAGTGATTGATAATGATTTGTTTGGGGAACGATTTGTCTGCAATCAGTAGTTTGATTGAAAGTGTTCCCAATGATCTGTGAAGCTCTGCATTCAAATTGGATGTTGTTTTTTGCCTGCAAGGCCATATTTTAAACTGATTGGGATGTCATGCCAATAAACAAAAAAAACACTTGCTAATGGTACGGTATGGCAACTATAGAAGCCGATGGAATAGACTTATTATAACTGTTCTGACCAATCATGACAATCAACCATCATCAATACATCAATTCAGATGATTTTGGGACCGTGATCTCTAATCCCCAACAGGGCTTTGTGTATGATGGGAGGGGGGCGGCTAGATCTGTTAGGTGAATTGCTTGATTTGAGTGGCTTTTGTTTGGGTATGCATGTGTTCACGTATTCGTCTTCACGGGAGGTGAACGTCGGAACATGCCGAGGGGGACGGGGGGGCGGTCGTGCGCGGAGGGGCAGTCCAAGGAGTTAACTCTCACGCTTGTTTGTGTGTTGTCCTCACTGCTGTCCCACGCCTAGTCATCAGACAAGGAGAAGCTAGACCAGCTTCAAGAGGAGCTCCTTCGTACCCAGGTATTCATAACACTTGAACACGCACACACATACCCTGTTATGCACTTGACCAACACTATCTACTATCTAAATACAATCTACTAGCCTCATGTTCACATTTCTGTTGGATGTGATTGATTGCATGACTATTCTCTGCCATACGTGGAAGTCCCCTTCTTTGTAATAAATAGATAGTACTGTACGTGCAGTTTTCTATTAATTAATAAGAAGTGCAATAAGTTGCAACTAAAAGATTTTACTTTTTGTCACCTAAACCCTCATGTTTGGCCGTGATGCACCATAATGTTCTCATTGGTTCCATTGTCTTGTCGTTCTCTCTGCTGCGTGTTCTCAGATGAAGTACCAACGCATGCTGGAACGGTTGGAGAAGGAGAACAAGGAGCTGAGGAAGGTGGTGCTTCAAAAAGACGACAAGGGCATCCATCAGAGGAAGATCAAGGTGAGCATTGTGTCGATGCCGTACTGAGCCACACCTCACTGCGCTCATCTGGGGGGCGTGCTGTCTGAACTCATCCATGCTGAACTGGGATCAGCCAAAATGGGAAATATGTTGATTGAGCAGTTCAGGAATTTTGTCTTTGTTTTACTGTTTGTAATGTTCTTAGAATTGGTGTGATTCTATGTTAAAGGTTGTATCAGCGATTCTAGAAACATAAAGGATCACATTCATCTGATCTTTCCTCACGGTCCACTAGCTGGCTGCCCCATAAGCAGGCCTACAAAAAAAAACAACATCATACACAAAAACAAATGGTATTAGTAAACAAATGGCAAAATCGCTAATACAACCTTTAAAGGCAGAATACTAAAATTGTATCTTTCAGCAAGCCTGAATTGATTGCCTTTTTTATTTTTATTTCCTCCGACAGAAATCACTGATTGACCTGTATTCTGAGGTCTTGGACATCCTGTCAGACTACGACTCAAACTACAACACCCAGGACCACCTGCCCAGGGTAAGAAGCAGTGAATCATTGGATCAACAACCCCCGTTCCTTCTTCCTGTACGTTACAGTGGGTTTGAATCTGTCCATACCACCGCCCTCCTCTCGTTCCTCCTCCAGGTGGTGGTGGTTGGAGACCAGAGTGCGGGGAAGACCAGCGTGCTGGAGATGATTGCCCAGGCCAGGATCTTCCCCCGGGGCTCTGGGGAGATGATGACCCGATCCCCAGTCAAGGTGAGTCCCGGATGCATTCACCCAGGATAATGGGTTCGACCTGCTCAATAAACTTCTACCTGCTCCAAAATGGAATATATATATGCACTCACTGTCAGTGACTGTTTTTGGTGAAAGCGTCTACTGTAAAGGCCAAAACATAAATGATCACATTCATCTGATCTTTCCCCACGGTTCGCTAGCTGCCCGCCCCATCAGCAGGCCGTCAAAAAACGCATCTCTGTAGGCAGCCTATGCTGCGAGATCGTAAACAAAAACAAATGGCATTAGTAAACAAGCGGCTGAATCGCTGATACAACATTTAATAAGGAAAGGAATGACAGAGGTAAATGGAACCTAGAATTCACATTTAATTGTGATCTATCTGGGCTTATTGAGAACGTGCGCCTATCTTCTAAACAATGTTACTCAATTCTGTTCATCTTTCTACCTCATGTTTAACAATAATCATTTTGCATCTTTGGAAAGAAAATGTATCAAGGTGCTAAATGGACTTCCTTCCCCAGGTGACTCTGAGCGAGGGCCCCCACCACGTGGCCATGTTCAAGGACAGCGGGCGGGAGTTTGACCTCGGCAAGGAGGAAGACGTAAGACACCAACCTGTCCCTCCGTCTCATGTCTTGGACCTACATGCTCATGAACCCACGTCAGGTTCATGTCCATGTGTCTTTTTGTGTACCTGTGTATCAATGTTTCCTTTGTCCCCCCAGCTGGCTGCGTTGAGGCACGAGATTGAGCTGAGGATGCGGAAGAGTGTGAAGGAGGGCCAGACCGTCAGTCCAGAGGTGAGTCCAGAGGGTTTTATTAAGCTCACTTGGCACCAACCTGAGGTTGTGATTGGCCACCTGGTATATTGTCATATACAGGAGTTGCAGTAGATGGTGATAAAGGTTAATGTTCGACACAATAACCTCTGCTATTGTTAAAAAAACGGCACGCTTTGTATTTTAACAGCTTGCTTTATATTGCACAAAGTATACAGTGTATTGCAGTTATTGTAGATAATCTGTTTCTTTCATGTTGTGTTTATATGGTATATGGTAAACATTGAATTGCCTTGCTGCTGAAATGTGCTATACAAATAAACTTGCCTTGCCTTGCCTAAACACAGTAGCAGTGCCCGTGTTGAGATGATTTTGTTGTGCGTTTGTTTGGTAGACCATATCCCTGAGTGTCAAAGGCCCCGGAATACAGAGGATGGTGCTGGTGGATTTGCCCGGAGTCATCAGTGTGAGTGTTCTCAGTGTTAACATCCTAATTACAGATCGAATACGGTTCAGTTAAAAGTACAGTTCGTCATATCTTGTACCCAAATGACAATCGGTGTGTTGTTTATTTTTTGGTTTGCTTTTATTTCTACATCTCTCAGACGGTGACTGCAGGCATGGCAGCGGACACCAAGGAAACCATCTTCAGCATCAGCAAGGCCTACATGCAGAACCCCAACGCCATCATCCTATGTATCCAAGGTGAGTGCCGGGCTGGACACAGAACCATCAGGTCACTGGAGGTTGTTCGACTGTATAGCTCACTACGCATCAAGACCCAGCAGAAGAAATTAGTTCAGCTTTAGTCTAATAGTTGATTTGGATTTGGATTATGGTACAATAAAAATACATTTCCTTTGTCCTCTATCGCAGTTAAAGAAAAGTGTTGTTTTAATACCTGCGTTTGAGTATCAAATTCACAGATTATTATTGTATATAGTTACATATTTGCTTTCATTCATCTTCCATCCTTTCTCAACCTCTTGTCTCACTTTCATCATTGCTGCAATCCTCTTTCCTGATCTCTCTCTCCCTCTCTCTCTCCCTTTCCCTGTGTTTTCAGACGGCAGTGTGGACGCAGAGCGCAGCATCGTCACGGACCTGGTCAGCCAGATGGACCCCAATGGCAAGAGGACCATATTTGTTCTGACCAAAGTGGACTTGGCTGAGAAGAACCTAGCCAGTCCCAGCAGGGTAAATATCAACTCACCCCTATACTGCGAGCACATAAGCCCTACCTGGTCCCCCGGTGCTTTTCAGAGGTTTGGTGAGGGATGGTCAGACATTATGAGATAATATCTGGCCATGGCCCATGAATATAAGTTCCAGCGCTCAAATATAGTCACAATAAATTGACTTGAGACTTATTAAAAAAATATTTTTTGTGCCAAATCCAATCTGTGGCATGAAAGTGATCTTCAGTAATATTTAAATTGAAATGTAATACTTTTGGAGCAATCAGCAACGCTTGGTAGCTCCACCAGGTGGCGCCAAACTATTTCATTTGGCTAAGAAGTGCTGGTAGATCAGGAGGAATTGAATCTTCAATCACTTCTCTCACGCTCGTTTCGAGCATGAGATTGAAGATTTGTTTGTGTGTGATTTGGATTTCAGATCCAACAGATTGTTGAAGGCAAGCTGTTCCCCATGAAGGCTCTGGGGTACTTTGCGGTTGTGACAGGGAAAGGTAAGCCATGCCATCCTCCAATCTTCAGCACTCATCCCGTACTACAAAAATTGAACGTTTCAGTCATGTATCTCGGTGTTTTTGTTCAAGGGAGTACCGGTGAAAGCATAGATTCTATCAAGGACTATGAAGAGGACTTTTTCCAAAATTCACGACTTCTGCGGTAGGTGGTATACCTGATTATTAACGCACAACGACACAAACAGCCTTCGTAAATCTGCTCTGCACTTCATGGAGTTCTCAGCTCTTTGCTTATAAGTCACTAGTGTAAATCAACTAGTCGTTGCTTGATGCAACAACACTCACAAATCCCATGCTGTGTAATGCTTGCGTTTTGGCACATCCCGGGGTGCGCTTTGTTGCTAAGCGACGTGTTCCATCCCTATCCAGTGACGGGATGCTGAAGGCCCACCAGGTGACCACCAAGAACCTGAGCCTGGCCGTCTCCGACTGCTTTTGGAAGATGGTGAGGGAGTCTGTGGAGCAGCAGGCGGACGCTTTCAAAGGTAAGAGTATGCACGGTGACACGTTAAAATACCCCGTCTTTGCTTGAACGGACTTTGTGTAAGAATCCAACATCCCCCTCTCATTACTGACCCCTCTGGCTGCAAAGTGAGCTACAGTCTTGGGGATGTGGCACATTCAGAGCCCTGGAGTGCAAGCGAAGTGGGTTTCAAAAATGACAGTCATAAACAAACGCAATCCCAGCTCAGATATAACAATCCCAGTTCAGATATAATGCAAATCAGCCCATGTGCTGTTCTACACATCAGATAAGCCGGGGGAGGTCTTAT
>JAOTIX010000016.1:3898642-3910585 GCA_027123715.1 Gaidropsarus macrophthalmus
CGGAAAAAGGGAAATTTACCTAAGATTGCATTTTCCCTTTTTCCGCCCAGAAGCGATAGGGGGAGTCGAACCGGCCACCAATCGACCCATAAAGTGTTATAGAACAATCACAACGACTCTTAACTTTTAAAATTAAGGTAAATTAAGCTAAAACATTTGCATAAATCCTCTTTAAAGTTATATATATTCCATTTCGAAAAAAAAACAGCAATTGAAAGAACACACATAAGTTGAGTTGTTGATGAGTATCCTCATCAATGGGTGGTAAGCTCCAATGATGAACACAATGTAAACTGACCTATCCCATTGCCTTCTTCATGTATTTATGTGAACATTGGGAATTGAAAAAATCACTTCACGAGCTACTTCTCAGACCAATCAAATGTCAACGTAAAAGTGGTACCATGGTGACCCCCTTGTGTGTGAAATACAAGGCCTTTCATCTAAGTTCCTAATATAATAATACTGATCCTGTTGTTAAAGATGTAAACATTTCACGAACAGAGTGATATAGTAATATGTTTCTGTTGCTGTCTTACAGTGTGGCTAAAAACACAGCCCCGTTTGTCCCCTATGTTCACGTCCATTCTGATGGCATGATCTACGACTACAGCCCGGTCCGAGTGGTCAGCTCCTGCAACCTGAACATCTACAAGTTCCCCTTCGATGTCCAAAACTGCAGTTTCACCTACAACTCCTACATCTACTCGGGTAAGACACTACAAAGTTAAATGGATATACTCCAGGTTTCTGTTCGAGAAAAGAAACCATAATATGCCATGTAATTTAAAAGGCTTTGATGGCTTGCCTCAGTTGAGATGGGCTCGTGCAAGGTTAGCCAATTTGCCACAGTCTTACGACCTTCCTTATTATATAACTATCTTCAAATGAATGTTCTATTATCTTTGGAAGTACATTGATTTTCAAAGGTAAATATTATATTCCATCGTAAAACAACAAGCACCAGACAACATTTTTCTTGATCAGCCCTGCTTTCGATTAAATCATTGAGTTAGTGAATCAAACAATTGGAATATTTTGAGCAACTCTTGAATCAAAGTTTGTTCTGGTGCTTAAATAACACAGACTTATTCACAGTGATTTCAAAGTAATGAGTGGCAAAGAATCAACAGATAATAAGCTAAATAAGCAATATTTATCTTAATATGAGGACATTTCTTGAGATAATCTTTTCATGCTTGCAATCTGGTAGTATTTTATTCTTGTTATTCTTTCAGATTACAGTTGTATTTTTATTTATTATTAAATAAAATCCTGTGCTTTTCTCCCTTTCAATGCCCTGCTCAACCTTCCAGTCAAGGACGTCAGAGTTCAACTCCACAGACCGATCAAAGTTATTCTGGAGAATACTGCAAGATCAATGATCACTGTAGGAGAGTGGCAACTGATAGATATCACTGCTCATAAAGAACTACATCATGGCTATCAAAGTGATGCGCTCATATTTCACGTATGTTTACTCTCTATATCTTAAGGAATAATACATTTGTTTTCATTTTTTCATGTATTTCTTCCTGTTGAACAGGGTACATTAAAGGTAGTCATTATGTAATGATAATATTTTAAATGATTTAAATCTGCAATTTTTTTAAATTCCTGTAGATCAGACTGAGACGTAAGCCCACCCTTTATGTGGTCAACCTAATCATCCCCAGCTGCTTCATGACTACACTGGACCTCTTCAGCTTCCTGTTACCCCCACAGAGTGTGGACCGCTCCGCCTTCAAGATGACTCTCATCTTAGGCTACACCGTCTTCTTGTTGCTCATGAACGACCTTCTGCCAGTCACTGGCAGCACCATACCACTCATAAGTCAGTAGGACTCTTTATTCAGAGTGAGGCTGGCATGAACGTCTATTGATTGAAGTAATAAGTAACAAGCATACTCAAACTCTATTTATCCCCAGATGTTTTCTTCTCCATCTGCCTGTCGCTGATGGTGGCTAGCTTGCTGGAGACAATCCTCATTACCAACCTCCACTCTGGCTCCGGTCACTTTGCTCCAGTCCCCCGTTGGCTAAGAGTAGTGGTCCTTCAAACCCTTGGCCGTTGTGTTGGTCTGCCACCAAAGACATCAAAACCCAATTCAACAGGTATGCGATTATGGGTTATGTGTTAAGGATATGATTACAGACTGAAGAAGTGGTTATATCAACAGAAAATCACCCAAAACAAAAACAACAAACTAAAGATTGTTCTTGACATCTGTCCAATATAGATCTAGATGCTCTAAGGGAGGATAGCAAAGTGGGTCAGGATCATCCAATGCCCCTAGAGTTGAAAGACACAACCCTAAGCGAGCTGAGGAAGTTGGGGGAAGACGTCGAGGCAATCCGACTTCAGGTGGACCAGCAGCTGGCAGGGAACCAGGATTCAGAGGAATGGATCCAGGTGGCAGTCATCATTGATCGCTTCCTGTTTTGTCTCTACTCAATGTTCTTGGTCATCAGCTGTATTACTATGATCTCTCTCTGGGCAAATTCTACGTACGTAATTTAGTGGCCATCGTTTCCATTTGAATGATGTCGTCAGATTTAAAAAAATATTTGTAATTGTTTTTATTTAATGGTTAGAGTTAGTTAAGCTAGTCTGGTTATTCTTGATTGGGTTGGCTCAAATGTTTATTAGGTTGGCTTGAATGTATATTACTTACTATGTATTTTTGTGGGAAATCCTCAATAGATGTAAATCTCAAAATATACTTCTATAGTCGTTGCAAATTGTTGCCCTAACCTGTGAGGATATGGAAAAGATATGACACATAAGGCTTTTAGTCTAACAACACAGTTAAGATGGTTAGAAAGAAAGCTAAACTAAACTAACAAAGGTATGTCAAATATATCTACATATATAGATCACTTGCATCACTCGACAACGTATAGGGTCATCCAATAGATTTGAATGCAAATCCCTAATCTTTGGATTTTGACAAAAGGGGGTTAGCCATCCAGTGGCTCGCCTGGCACAGAAGTAACGTTCCAGGCAACACGTTCACACTCCCAACCCATCACATATGGACGCAAACAGCATTTTCGTCACTATTTGACGAGTTGGGTACCCTTTAGCGTCATATTGCCACGAGCAGGGTAGACTTCAATTTAGAGTAATGTTCCAACGACTTTTTCCAAGACTTCAATAGTCTTCAAACCGGGTTATGGTTAATGTTAGAGTTATGGTTAGGGTTAAAATGTCAGGCTCTGAATGCATGAGGGAAGACTTCAGAATGGGCATTCAAAATTGGTAATTTCCGGACTATAAGTCGCACTTTTTTCATAGTTTGGCTGGCCCTGCAATTTATGAGGTGCGATTTATCCATGAAATAATATATCAAATAATTTAAATAATATATTAAATGTAACATGTTTTGGAATAATTCTGAAATGAAAGAGGAGTAAATATTAGGTTACATCTACAGGCGCACATACATCCTTTGTGCGCATCCTTCTAAACCGCATCATTTTCTCTCGTGAACATTTAATCTGCTGCCAGTTTGTGAATCCACATCGCCCAAAATGCCTGATTTGCATTGCATTCTCCACATTCTCGCAACATTTTCGTGTTCCACATCAGCATTTTTGTTTAGTGAATCTTTTGAAAATTGCTTTACAATTACTGTTGGCCCCCCATCTTATCGGCAGGCTCGCATCAGCTTCGCCCAAAATGCTTGATTGCATTGCATTCTCCACAGAGCCACAGAGAGTCGCAATGCGCATCAGTTACTTACACTGTATTTTCTTATATTATATATTTTTCATATTGCACTATTGGAGGAGCCTGAGACAGAAGAATTTCATTGCCAGTGACTGCTCTGTAATTGCTGTGCTATAACAATAAAAGAATCTTGAATCTTGAATCTTCTTCAATCTTGAATCTTGACAATGATGCACAGGCCAAAAATATGTTTTTGACCTATTTATCTTACGAGGAATAATGTGAAATTTGAACAATGACGAGAACACTAGTATGTTGTCCGGTATGTTGCATAAAAAAAAATCCAGGCTAGTCGGGCCTAGCCCTGACTAGGCGGAGCGTTTGAAACAAATGTCAACTTACGTTCAAAGTTAAAAAACAGCGCGATCATCCAACATGTGTATGAAATTACATGTGTAACTAAGAGAATACACATGTTAGTTGTTCTGTTCTTAGTTGTTTGTTCTGTGAATCTTTTGTAAATTGCTTTACAATTACCGTCGGGTCCTCCTCTTGACTGCCTTCTATATTGCTGCCATTCACTCCTTCCCTTCATTAATCTTTTTGGTTTCAAATATGTCCAGTTACATAGCCTCTGTCTGTTCTTGGTCTTGGATTTTGTGGAATACATTTCTAAATAAATGCGACTTATAGTCCGGCCTATATGTTTTTTTTCCTCTTCATAACGCATTTTTTGACTGATCACTTATAGTCCAGAAAATACGGTACTTTTGGCCAAAAGTGGACCCAAACGAAATGGGGCCACTCATTGTGGACTACTTTCTCCCCAAAAAGTCCTGAGGTAGCCTCATCGTCCAGAACGGCTGACCTTTGACCTTTTGGAAGGCAGTACAGGTCTGAAACTCGGCACTGTGATTACACCCTGCGCCCTGATACACACACTCAAATTTCAGACCGCTTGCTCAAAGCGTTGGTGAACTATTCAGAAAAAGGGGTCAAACTGTGGCCTAGCAGGCCTTGTCAGGTACATAACGGCTTACCTTTGACCTTTACAAAGAATGCACGGGTACGAAACCCGGCACCGTCATTGTACCCTGCGACCTGATATTTGTGGTTGAGTTTCAGCCCCCTACCTCAAAGCGTTGGTGAACTATTCAGAAAAAGGGGTCAAACTGTAGCCTAGCAGGCCTGGTACAGAGTCTGGTTGGGTACAGAACGGCTGACCTTTGACCTTTCCAGGTGCATTTGATAGACATTCGTAGCGCCCAATAAACAGCTCTAGGCATTCGTAAACCACGCCTCAAATACGAGAAAATGAACGCCTAGTGCCTGACCACCATCTCAATGAGATGTGGTGGCGTCAGTCAGGCTGGCGGCGAACAGGAAAAGACACAAAGTTTACACACAGACGCAGAAAAGACACAGAGCGTTTAGTGATTTGTAGTTCTGTGCTCCATACACCGCACGACCCCAGAACTACCTTTATTTATCACCACTTGAAAACACGAACATCAACCCACCCAACGAGACACACACTCCTAACCATAACGCGCACAGCAAACAACAAACAACAATAAAACCAATTTTTATTATTGGACACCCTGGTTCCCAGGATCCCCTGTGGTTGAGGAGGAGTCGCCACCTGCATTTACGCATTAAATATCTATAAATGATTATAACTTTATGTTCTGTTGAGTAAATTTTTTTCGACGACATTTTTTCGGCTCTATGTCTCCATTGGGAACTGTACGGCTGGGAGTAAACCTTGGACAATATTGTTACATGGTAACGAATAAACGAATAAAAACTAGAAGTGAAAACAAATAGCCCCTCAGCAATCGGTTTGAGTCCCTCTGGCTCCCTTGTTTGTAATCCGGCTTTTAAGAAAATGTGCACAGAAGACAAGTTTGTTTATGATAAATACAAGGTCAGCCATAACCTTTATGTGAAAAAACTTCTTCCTGTTTTATTCTATTGGTTAACCAGATAGCTATGTACGGTCCATATACACTTACAGAACCAAGATGATCAGACTGTTACATTAAAAGTTTGTATGAGTGATTCAACATATATCACTTTCATCTGATATTTCCTCACGATCCGCTAGCTGTACCGCAGGCCGTCAAAAAAAAGGCATCTCTGAAGGCAGCCTATGCTCCGGGATCATACACAAAAACAAATATTACAGTCACTTCAAACAACTCGGAGCATATGCTGCTTACAGAGATGCGTTATTTTGCTGCAGAATCGCTGATACTACCTTTAAGTCACACCTTAAATGTTGTATCAGCGATTCCAGGCCAAAACATATGATCACATTCATCTGATCTTTCAGATGAATGTGCTGCAGCCCACTAGCTGCAGCCCAATAAGCAGGCCTACAAAAAAGCGTCTCTGTAGGCAGCCAATGCTCCAAGATCGTACACAAATACAAATGCAACTACCAGCCACTCCAAACCATTCGGAGCATAGGCTGCCTACAGAGATAGGTTTTTTCGCTGCAGAATGATACTGCTGATACAACCTTAAAGTGACATGTTGAAGTTTGTATCAGCGATTCTAGGCCAAAACCGCATCTCTGTAGGCAGCCTATGATCCGTGATCGTAAACAAAACAAATGGTATGAGCAAACAAATGGCAGAATTGCTGATATAACCTTTAAGAAGTGAGACACCTTTGATTGGCTGATCAGATGTTCCTTGTATATGCTATTAAATAGGATTAGGTAAAAAGTGTTATCAACATATCATCAAAATGCTGTTCAGAACCTGTCAGTGTTTTGATCTACAAAATATTGGATAACAAAACATTCGGCATTCCTAGCCAATTCCCAATGTGTGTAAGTGATGCATTATTTTGACCGTAATCAGATCAGCAATTCCATGACGTTCCTTAACACTGTCATTTAAATTGCATGATCCATTTCTCTGCTTTGAGATCTGGCCTTTATTAAATGGCCATGTACCTAGAGTATAACTAAAAGATAGACATTCTCTATGCAGATATACCTTGTCTTATTTTTGAATTTGATGTTTATGTTTATCTATATCGGTGTTTCCATACATTTTTACATGAATTTGTAGGATACAATGGGCAAAACAATTACAGCGCAGCAACAAACAGTTATGCTTTCATGTACAGAAAGGAAATTAAAGGATAATTAGGAACAACATAAAACCATGTGTTTTGTAATACACATGAACTCAAAGCTAGCAGTAGGCCTAGGGCAGTTCGGCATTTTGGACATAGGACCTCATTTCCGTGGTGTTATTTATAATTGCAGACGTGGTGCTCACTGGTGCAAGTCTATGCAAGTCAACTGATGCAAGTCGTCAGAAAATGCTAGCCTGCCAATAAAATCAGTCTTATCCACTCCACAGTACACCTGAAGAAAATCAATTATAATGCCAGACGATCGGTGTGAATGTGTTGATAGAATAATGTTAAATGTGAAATAAAACTAACCTTGCATCGCATGAATCATCAAAGTTTGAGAGACTAGTTTCTCAACAGCAGTGGAATTTTACCATGGTAATCTAGGAAATAACAGTCCGTCACTGTCTTAGCCTACTACCGGTACCTGGAAGTGTAGCGCTGCTGCTGAGACACTCAAAAGTCCATCAAAATTCAATGCCATGCAAGGTTGGTTTCTAACAATCTATAATATAGTTGATAGTCTGGCATTACAATTGATCTTTCATTCTGGCTGGAGTTTTGGGAGTAGTAAGTGGTTTCTTAAATCTGCAGATTTAAGAAGATTAGATTATCAACCATATATTTTTTTCATTTTAAATGGTCCGTGGGCGCACGTAGCATTTATTTGATTAAATATGTTGATCAAAATATGCTGTCTTTATCTAGAATGAAAAAGCACAACAACTTACAACTTTCATATGGCTTCTGGTATGTGGAGTGGACTGCAGCCTAGCACCAGCCAACTAGAATAACTGAATGAAATGTGTTGAAAAAAATAAACCACACTGGCCAACATCCAAAATTCCAAACTATCCCTTTAATACTGTATATATACATCTTATATTGAACAAAACTGCAAACTCACAATTTTACATTGAAGATGTTTCACTGTACTGTGTGCTATATAAGATGAAACATTACAATTAGTTTTCAGGCATTTTCTTAACCATACCTTAATGCAAATACCAAACTTATTTTACATAGTAAACACAACACAACACAACATATAATAACTCCAGGGGTCTAGTGAACCTGTTTTGAATATGACAGCTTTCTCAGCTTTCTCTGAACTAGATAGTTGAGGGTCTTGTCCACGCAAGCAAATCAATCAAATGTGTTGGATATTGGAAGGAATCTACAGAATACGTGATTGAAAATACTGTAAAACAATGGAGCTGAAAAAAGGAATTGAATTTATCTGCATCAGTTTGATGGTGTTTCATGGTAAGGTGCATGATTGTTATTATTTGAAGAATATATTGCTTATTAGAAATGAATCGAAAAGGCAGCAGAGCCATTCTAAGGACCAACACTATATGAAATGGCAGAACACAAATATTAATACATCTGTGACTCGGTAGTTGGTATCTAATTTTGTCAGGATTTTTCAAACAAAAATATTTGATGTTTAATATTGAATATTAACCTTTCCGGACTGCGGATAGCCACCGGATCAGCTATGAATTGTACCAGCCCAGATCCTGAATCACTGTATAATGCACTGAAAGAAACGGTATTTTCGAAGAAGCATCTGCGCCCTGTGAAACAATTTGGAACACCGACAAATGTCGCGGTCTCTTTCATTTTGGCTGGAGTTTTGGGAGTAGTAAGTGGTTTCTTAAGTCTGCATAGATTATCAACCATATATTTTTTTCATTTTAAATGGTCCGTGTGCGCACGTAGCATTTATTTGACTAAATATGTTGATCAAAATATGCTGTCTTTATGTAGAATGAAAAAGCACAACAACTTACAACTTTCATATGGCTTCTTCTGGTATGTAAACACTATGCATGATCAATGACCTTCCGATTTTTTACAAAAGAACCATTGCATTTTGTAAAATAACTTCTGTTGAATTTAGGAGTGGGACATAGAGGATCTGAGCTGGGATGAGAAGGAATGTGGTACAGACATCATAAGCGTTAACCGTGAAAACATATGGATTCCTGACATTTTCATATCGGAGTTGTAAGTCAAAATGTGGGTGGAAGTCTATCAGTTAGGAAATCTATCACTTAGAGTTGGGTTGCTTGACAGAATTCAGGACTAATATTAGAACTGTATGCAAATGTCACAAAAATATTTTGATTTTTTTCTGTGGTTCTGCAAGTTTCATTTTTATCCCTTATTAATTACAATCTGCTGTCAAAGGTAAATTTATTGGGTTGTTAAGAAATGGATTGATTATTTGCAAGTCTAATTCTCCCCTATTAACATCATGCTTTATTGCAGCATGGATGAGGACGTGTCCCCACACATGCCTTACTTGTTTATAAATAACAAGGGTCATGTGTTTGATGATAAACCAGTCAGAGTGGTGAGCTCCTGCCAATTACGAATCAACAAGTTCCCTTTTGATGTCCAACGTTGCTCTTTGTCCTTTGGATCTTATATACACCCTGGTAAGCCTGGAACAAAAAATGTACTGGAGGAACAAAGTATACAAACAAACTAGAAAATGATTATTTCTACATTTTCAGAGAGGGACATAACCATGAGTCTGGGACGTTCTGCAGAGACGATTCTGGCAAATACCAGAAGAGTCATGCAGACTGATGGAGAGTGGGAGCTCTTGAACATCACATCAAATTCAACTCTTCAGTCGCTGGGTTCAGGAGGTTACCAGGATATAGTATTTCAAGTAGATAAAGATTTCAAGTGTTTTATTTAAATGATTGCCTTGTATAAATATTTGCCTAAGATTAACGTTTGCAAAAACACTTTTTTTTGGCCAATTTGTCCGTGTATATCTTTGTGCAGTATACATGTCATTTTCCACTGGCAAAAAAAATCAGTTTGAAACTATCCAAAAACTATCTTGTAGATAGTTTTTGGATAAAAGCTATCTACAAAAAATTGTATGTGCTCAGCATACAAATATGCGTTCAGCTTTACAAGAGTACCAATTAAATCAATATTTGATGATAAATAAGGTATTTTTATGATGACTATGAAGACCATTTCATAAGAAGCACCACGGCTATAATCAGATTAATCCAAGATGCAACCTTTGTGCACTTTTTGTTTTTCTCTCAATAGATTATATTAAAACGGAGACCAGTTCTCTATGTGGTTAACCTCATCATCCCCAGTTTCTTCCTTGTCACACTGGACCTCTTCAGCTTCATGTTGCCCCCAGAGTCTGTGGACCGGTCTGCCTTTAAGATGACCCTCATCTTAGGCTACACCGTCTTCTTGTTGCTCATGAATGACTTGCTGCCGGTCACTGGGAATAACATCCCCATCATCAGTAAGCAACACCCCCTACATCAGTTCTCAACCCTCACCCTTTCCTTTACTTTGAGGTTGAAAGCATTACCTTAAAATATCTAGTTGGTTGTGTTTGAACACCTGCAGCAACCAATGATCCTTTGTTGCTTTATGCTAAAGTGAGTTTTATTGGCAAAGCCCTTAATCTCAGTAAGCCTCTGAGTGTGTCCGCCCCTTTGAGAGTAGAATGATGTAAATTATAGGACACACACACACACACACACACACACACACACACACACACACACACACACACGTAGGATGATTCATTAGAATGCTTACTTACTCATTTTTAAAGCTACTCATCCACATGATTTCACCAGATAGTTTGACGGTTAACCGATAAGTTTTTCTTTGCAGATATTTTGTTCTCCATCAGTCTAGCTCTGATGGTGGCCAGCCTCTTAGAGACAATATTCATCACAAATATCCAAAGCACCAGTAACTACCATCATGTCCCTCGCTGGGTTAGCATCCTGGTGCTCCAGTACATAGCCCCAGTCATCTGTTATAACCCAAAACGACACGGCAACAGAGTCACAGTCAACCTCAACCCCAACTGTAAGCACAGATTTATGTCAATGTACGATCAATGTATGATTGTGTTATCGTTAAAATAATAACTCCTGATTTACTGACTAATATCAGACTGTACTATAACAAGACTATGCTCGTGGATACATTTGACTAATTAGCATTGGTTTATTTCTCTTTAATAACCTTGTCAATGTTGTCATGAATACCATCCAGCTGTGGTCAATATTGCTCTTCTAACCCTCTTTGGTTCTCAGCAATCCAACTCGTAACTAGTGTGGAGGTCGGGTGTAACCCAGATTCACCGCCTTGGTTCATCTCAACTGACCACCCGCCACTGAAACCGGCCCAAGATCCTATTTTGGAGGAACTGAGGAAGCTGAGCCAGGACTTACGCTCAATCAGTGTTCGGATGGAGAGACACTTCAAGGGAACAGAGACCGAATGCGAATGGAACATGATTGGAATTGTTATTGACCGGTTGCTCTTCATCATCTATGTTATGGTCAACATTTCCACCATGATCATCCTCTTTTCCTTCTGGTTATAATGTTCACGTTTTACAGTTAATGTATTGTTTGCAAATGTGTTGAAATCCTCAGTCCTTTTTTCGAAAAAGGAGTCTTTAAGGTTGGGTAGAAGCTAGCACAATCCAGTTTGTGTGCTTGCTTTCATGGCTGCAACACACTGTGTTTGTGCACCAATTTCCTTAATGACTCTCGACCATACCTGGAGGATAGTGAGCCATAAAACACTGCAAATAATGTCTTAGAAGCCTGTATTTCCAGGCAGATTTCACACTTCACGCTCTTGTCAATTAATGATCTAGGACAATCTTTAATTTGTTACATATTTTACCTTTAAGTTCAACCAAACCATAACTCTGATATGGAGAAGCGAAAAAAGGTGTAAACAAACACCTTCAATGTGAAACAAAACATGAATACAGCTAGCCTACGTCTTTACTGAGAGGAAAGAATTAATATTATATTTTAAGTAGATTAATCTATATTTCAGCTTTTTCGATAGTGCTTTAGCTTAACATTTAACATATTGTTCCCCTCATTACAACTGCAATGTACTTATTTGCAATTATGTCCCGTTTAATAAAAGACAACAATCTTTAAGTTATTTTTATTTGTAAAACTGACAGAATATTCCTTTAACATCCATAGCAAAAAACATTTGGTAAGTAAGTGTGTGTGTGTGTGTGTGTGTGTGTGTGTGTGTGTGTGTGTGTGTGTGTGTGTGTGTGTGTGTGTGTGTGT
>JAOTIX010000016.1:3910685-3937852 GCA_027123715.1 Gaidropsarus macrophthalmus
TGTGTGTGTGTGTGTGTGTGTGTGTGTGTGTGTGTGTGTGTGTGTGTGTGTGTGTGTGTGTGTGTGTGTGTGTCCCTATTCTGCTCTCAAAGGGCCTATGAAGCCCTCATAGAAGAACTGTGATTAAAGGCTAAACAAATAAATTGACTTCTTTTTAATCCCCTGAGCAGAGGTGTTAAAAAATACAACGGATCAATGGTTACTGGAGGTGTTTAAAAACAACATGATTACTGTGTTGTTTCGGTTGGGGTGGGGGGTACTGAGGAGTTTAAAAGCCTGAAAAACCTTAGGCGAAAAACAATAGGATTCATTGAACCAGCATGACTACATCATATTTCATTTTCAAGAACCTGATCTTAACTTCACTGCAATTTACAGGTAATATCAATCTAATGATAATCTATGTAGCGTTCAAATACGTTTGCAATATCACATTTCATAATTGAATAATTATATAATAATTTGAATAAATATAGCAAAAAAAAGACAAGATTTGCCCTCAATTTTCTTGCCATTTATTTTATTTGTCATTGTTTATATTGCTTTGGTTGTAAGTACTTTGGTTATACAGAGTTACAGAATACTAGCTGAAATCTATTAATATAGGATTCCTGCTGGTATTTTGTCAAATTTAATTAGATGATTTCTGGCTACACAAACACATTTAAGTAAAAAAAAACAAAAAAACAAAAAAACATTGACTTGGGCCTCCAGCTATTTACCAAAGGCCATTTGGACATGCATACATAGACTAGTTGGTAAATATTGGTGTATGCCAGGTGACAAAAACAGCTTTTTGAAGTAATGACGACATTTTCAATTGGGGTTCCTCTGCATTAAAGTGATAGTTCGGAATTTTCGACATTGGACCTCATTTCAAAATGAGCCAGGATGTTATTTATCACTGGAGACTTTTTCATACCCTTCCGTTCAGTTATTCTAGTTGGGTTTGTTCGCTGGTGCTAGGCTAGCACTATGCTAGTGAATGGAAAACACAGAACCTGTCTTATCCACCGTGCACCAGACTATCGCTGTTAATGTATCTGTTGATAGAATGTTAGAAATAAAACCAACCTTCCATGGAATTGCATTTTGAGGGACTTTTGAGTGGCTCAGCAGCAGCAGCGGTATAATTCAGGGTAGTAGGCTACAGCAGCGGCGGACTGCTGTGGTGATTAATTTATTTCTAGCAACACAGACATTTACATAGTCCGGCGTTTGCCTCGGGTGTATTGTGGAGTGGGTAAGACTGTTTTTATTGGCAGGCTAACACTTTTTGTCACGTTGCATTAGCCTCACACCAGCGAAGAATCCAACTAGAAGAACTGAATTAAATGTGTTGAAAACGTCTCCAGTGATAAATAACCCCTGGCTCAGGGGTGAGGTCCAATGTCCAAAAGTCATTATTAATTCAATATTATATTGTATATGAGTGTAAATGTAATAGTAAGCTAAATAATGAACTGTACAGTTTAGACAATAAAAAAAGACAAAAAAAGACATTTGACGAATCTATTGGTGCTTGGTTATTTGTATAAAATGTAAGTCCCTCTGCGTCAGGCTTGGTATGCCAGAGCAAGTTGTCCTGTAAAGAGGGGCACAGTGGCCCCACCTACGAGTCCCTTCAAGACGTTTTGGACCTGAAGGCATTCAGGCCGGCGGTGAACCTCAGCAACCCCACCATAACCAACATTTCTTTTACACTCTACGCAGTACTGGGCGTGGTAAGCAACGTAGAGAGAATGCTATTGAATCGGATCATGATGATGCATATTAGGTCTGCAGTAGCTTTGTGAGAAACATCCTCATCTTGTAGGTTTACATTCTGTGACTCTCTACAGATTCTTTAGAAGTTCTAACACTTTCCGGCAAGACTGAACAGACCAATAGGCATCAATTTATAATGCTTTTTGCAAGTGGGCCTCACTGTGGAACACAAGATCCTGGGGTGGGGGCTGGATCTAGGTCCAGTGGGGAGGGGGGTCTCGCTGCAGCCTGTGGGACGGGGGCAGGAACATCCAGGTGGTGACGCACACAGCCAGGTGTAGCGTCCACACGCTATGGACGCTACACCTGGCTGTGGATACCGCGCTTTAATCGTTCTGATCCACACGTCAGTCCAGAAAGTGGCGGTAATGCACCTAAAAGCCAACCGCCATTAAAAAGTCAGAAGAAGGATATCGCGCTTTTTCGTTCGACAGATTTTCTGATGGCTAAACTCCACAGAACAACATAGTCTCCACGGCAAGATGCAGTCTCCACGGCATGCTTCTCACCTACTTCCTAATCCCGACCCATAACCATAATCCTAACCATAACCATAATCCTAACCATACATCTTTAGAGCTTAATGGAAATGCAAAATTAGTTTGTAATTGAGTACCACAGGGTCCAATTTGAAGCCACTCATTGAACTGAGGTGGGGGGGGGGGATTTATAGCCCTGTATATATAATGTAAGATATGAAAAAAAAGACAAATAAATGGTTTTGGCTGTAAATGGTTTGGTTACAACTGTACTACTCTGACCTGTATGCTGATTTGAAATTATTTTGCCCTCATTCTAAATTACTTGTTACGCTGTTGTTTACCTATAATTTTTTAGAATGAGAAGACTCAGATTCTCACTACCTTTCTTTGGCTGAGATTGGTAAGTAGTAGAGCTTTTATAGAACCAAATAGTGTTTGATAAATGCTGAGTGTTGATCACTAACTGTGTTAATTTAAATTGAAAATCAACTTATTTATTCAACACCAGTACTGGCAGCATGAGTTTCTGGTGTGGAACCCTGATGAGTGTGATGGTGTGACCAGCATTTCACTCCCTGTGAAAGACCTCTGGTCTCCGGACATCATTGTTTACGAATTGTGAGTCCACTTTTTAACATGTAGCTAAATCATACAGAATTCACAGTTAGATTTCCATGCTACTGAAGCATTGACCGGTAACGTCTTGAGTTTCGTTGCTGGCTTTGTATATTACCTATCCATTTGGCAGTGGCTTGACCATATTTTTCTGCTTACCTTTTCCTGAATTTGGTTCCATTGGTTCCATGTGATATGCACTATCTTCCACACTCTGTCCAGTTGAACTTTGTCAAAACCTTTCGCAGCTACTCCAAATTTGAATGTATACAGACTTGGCCTCACATGTAACTGACTCAGGATGAAAAGTATTTCAGGGAGTTACAGACATTGAATGTGTTGTGTTTTCCCCGTCTCTGACCGGCTTGTTCTAGCGTGGACGATGACGTCTCCCAGGCATGTCCCTACGTCTACCTCAACCACACAGGACACATCCGCTGGGACAGGATGTTGCGGCTGGTTTCCTCCTGCAACCTGGAAATATTCAGCTTCCCCTTCGACGTGCAGAACTGCACCTTCACCTTCGGCTCCTACATGCACACCAGTAACGCCCCTACACTTACCGCACCTCTTCATTTACATTCACATTGAGGACATTTAGCAGACTTTTATCCAAAGCGACTTACAAGTACATTTTGTCAAAGGGCATAGATCCAACACATCACCGATCAGCTAAATCAGCTAGAATCAAGAACGGTAGAAATGAGTTTCAAGCAGTCATCTGAGTAGAGCAGCTGCTACTCGGCAACGATACCATAAATATATAAGTGCTCCGATTGAAGTGCTATGGATACCATACCATTTTCTTTATGGGGGATGGGGGAGGGGAAGAGAGCCATATCGACATCGGGGTGGCTTATGAACAAATATGTTTTGAGTCTTTTCCGGAAGATGGCAAGTGATTCCACTGTTCGGACATTGGTTGGGAGCTTGTTCCACCCTTGAGGCGCCAGGACAAAGAAGAGTCGTGACTTTGCCGCCTGACCGTTG
Source organism: Gaidropsarus macrophthalmus (assembly GCA_027123715.1). Taxonomy (NCBI): domain Eukaryota; kingdom Metazoa; phylum Chordata; class Actinopteri; order Gadiformes; family Gaidropsaridae; genus Gaidropsarus; species Gaidropsarus macrophthalmus. The sequence goes on from JAOTIX010000016.1 coordinate 3,914,540, forward strand.
TTTGCTCTCAGTGAGGGCCTTACCAGCCGGCTGGCTGAAGTAGCTGGAGCAGAGCGCTCGGACTGGGGCGTAGGGTCTGACGACTGTTTGAAGGTCGACGGGTGGGGTTCCATTGGCGGCTTTGAAGGCCAGGACCATCGCCTTGAATCCTTCCTAACTAGATTCGTACTCTTTCCATGTTCTCTTCTAACGTCCTCCCCTCTCTCCCTTTATTGAACTATACCTCAGTACGGGACGTGAGGGTGAGTCCGGCCCTGACCTTTGAGGAGATGTCCGGGAACTCCAAGAACTACCTGGAGGCCAGCGGGGAGTGGGAACTGGTGGTCATCTTAGGAGAAACGTCCATCCTCAAGTTTGGTATTGACGAGTGGGACATCATCACTTTCTGGGTGAGACAGCTCACATTCGTATTCAAGGTCAAATTCCAAATTTGACCTTGTCTCAGAAAGGGGAAGGGCAAGCAAAATCTGTTATCACTTAGTTTGTTTGCAGCTCAGTTAAAAGCGTGTTGTTAAAAATCTGTTGTTTTTCGCCAAAAATGAACAATGTTCCCGAGGAGTTTGCAATTTGCTGGGCAACCATGCTCAAAGGGTGGTTTGTTGTTTCTGGTTTGACAAACACCTCTCACATCTGCTTCAATTAACTTTTTCAAACAACTTGCCTCTGACCACTTTCCTGTGCAGACGTTCTCCTGCAGACAAGGCAGACCTCATTCACACAGATGGGAATTAGGTCTGTTTGTATCATATTGATTGCCCCAGATGAAATCAAATGATATGCAGGACCGCCACCTAAGTCAGCTTCACAGTGTACGTGTGTGTGTGTGTGTGTGTGTGTGTGTGTGTGTGTGTGTGTGTGTGTGTGTGTGTCCGAACTTAGTTATTCAAGATGACATACTCACAATTAACAATATATTGTGATATATTGGGGGCAGCCGTGGCCTAATGGTCTGGGAGCCGGGCTTGTGCTTGGTGGGTCGCAGGTCTGATTCCCGGAACCAGAGGGAGAATAGGTTATATCTCAAGTGAGGTGTCCACTGGCTTTGAATACCAATTTACCGTTGTGATAAATCACCCTTTCACCACTAAGAGCCAGGGTGTTTCACCATTGCAGTTGACATTCACTTATAAGTTATATATAACATTGTAAGGCTCTTGTATTAACCAATCACATTGAAATAGGGGCCCTTCAACCAATGTGATGTTGCAACCCCAAGAACACATCTCCTTTCCTGGTCCAAACCAGGTGGTGATCAAACGACGTCCAGTGCTCTACGTGGTGAACCTGCTCATTCCCAGCTCCTTCCTGATGCTCATCGACATCCTGTCCTTCTACCTGCCCCCCCACAGCGTGGACCGTGCCTCCTTTAAGATGACCCTCATCTTGGGCTACACAGTCTTCCTGCTCATCATGAACGACTTGCTGCCCAGCACCGCTAACGGCACCCCCATCATAGGTGAGTAAGTAAGTAAGTAAGTAAGTAAGCTTTATTTGTACAGTGCCTTTCACAGACCAGGGTCACAAAGCACTTTATAATTACAACAAAACAAAACACAGTTAAGAAGTACATAGAAATGTAAAAGGCAGAGACAACTCGGTGACAATCATAGCAGCCCCAAAGACAATTAAGCAAAAGCCTGACCAAATAAATAGGTTTTAAGTTGCCTTTTGAAGGAGTCAACAGACTCTATCAAACGCAGAGAGAGCGGAAGATCATTCCAAAGCCTGGGAGCAACAGCCTGGAAGGATCGTCTCCTCTGGTCCAGAAATAAGTGCGCGAACCATCAGCAGATTGTGATCCACAGACCTCAGAGCCCTTGCTGGGGTGTAAGGCTGGATCAGATCACTGATTCAAGGTGGAGCCTGATCATACAAAGCTCTGAAATTTAAAACCAGAATTTTAAAATTGATCCTCGAGAAAACTGGCAGCCAATGAAGAGCTTTAAGAATAGGGGATATGTGTGTCCTCCTATTAGAGCGGGTCAGAATTCTCGCTGCAGAGTGTTGCACTAACTGCAGGCGAGACAGCTCCTTGTTCAGACATGAAAACAAAAGATTCAAGATTCTTTTATTGTCATATGCACAGCAATTACAGAGCAGTCACTGACAATGAAATTCTTTCATCTTGGGCTCCTCCGACGGTGCAATAGGAAAAAAATAAATAAATAAACAAATAAAATAAATAAATATATATATATATATACAAAGAAAATACAACCTAGGTAGCTGAGACTAATAAAATAAAATAAAAATAGAACTAGAATAAAGAAACTATAATAAGGTATATACAGCAATAATAATAAAAAGTTAAAATGTGAAATGTAAAATGTAAAATGTAAAACTATTACAATAGTCTAAACGCGATGACAAAAATGCAGGGGCTGGAGCAAGGCAGACTGTAAACTGTGGACTGAAGTTTTGAGAAGGCCAAAGAGAAAGAGAGAGAAAGCAAAAACGTGTTCCATGAATCATAGGAAAACCAGTATATAAACAAACAATGTAAAGTCCACAGCTCCTACGCCACAACGCTTTCAATATCCATGTATCCCAACTTGGAAACTCAAAGTACTTCCGTAAAGGAGAGGTCCAAACAAACATTTGAAAAAAGTAACCCAACAGGAACATCAGTATTTAAATATGTTCTTTACAATGTCCTTTATTCCCTCAACCTGAGACAAACTTAAAAATAGCAAGCAGGGACATGTTTGTTGCACCTCTCTCCACCAGCGGCAGCCATCTTGGGAAGTGTGCCACCAAACAAAACTCAACAGTGGGTGTGGCCCTATTAACAAACAATGACCAATGAACAAACAATCCACCAGTTTTCAATTAATTGACATTTCTCAACACAACACAGAAAAATCAAACAAAGAAAACAAACTGAAATATAAGGTCTGATCTGTACATACAGGTATTGTCACCTGTATGTACATCCTATAAGCTATGGGTGGGCTGTTTCACCCTGTCTTTCCCTCTCAGGTATATATTTCTCGGTGTGTCTGGCCCTTATGGTCATCAGTCTTCTGGAGACGGTCATCATCACCAACGTGCTCCATCACAACTCCATGAAGTACCGAGAGGTCCCCCGCTGGGTGCGCGTGGTGGTCCTCAAACACATCGCTAACATCATCTGCTACCGCTGGCCAGAGGAGTTCCAGCCAGCCAGCCAGCCGTCCAGTGACAAATCCGACAAGCCAGGGAACGATGCAGGCCTCTGTGTGGTCCAAACGGGCGAGCCCACAACCACCCAGCAGCCAACCAGCAACGGGACTGAGAGACCAGGTTTGTTTTTTCACAGCTATTGACACCATTGTTATAGGCAACAGATGAGACTTCAGCTTGTTGCAGCCTGTCTTTTTTCATTCAAGTTCTGACGCTTGACGCTTACTAGCTTCGTATGAGAAATAATTTAGTAATGAAATTGTCAACTGATGAGCATAACCTAAGTTCAGCAGTGACCCTCTGACCAGAATAGGTTGTGATTTATGATGATCTGGTTTATTTAGCAGATGTAATTAATTCGGGTCAAACCAAAGAACCTGTAAGCAGTGGTTCAACACACCCTGTTCAAGACTACACCTACCTGTACAGTACCATCAGGTAGAAAATAACTATCACCGCCCCCCCACACACACACACACACACACACACACACACAAGGTTCCCTGGTGACGGCGGACGTTCCCGAGCTACGTCAGATCTGTCGGGACGTGGGGGAGCTACGGGCCCACCTCACCTCCCTGCAGAAGGAGAGCGAGCTGCAGGAGCTGTGGTGCCATGTGGGCTACGTCCTCGACTTCCTGCTCTTCCGGGTCTACCTGCTGCTCATCACCTTCTACGCGCTGGTCATCATCTACATGTGGTGTATCTGGGTCAGCCAGACATGAGGGCGGAACGGCTAGGGTTGGGAAATGGGGCTGAGGCAAGGGGTGATCAGATGCAACTGGAAATGATTGGGAATTTTCAGCCATGCAATCACATGGTGATAAGGGGAATTTTTTAAATTAACTTAAAGGGGAGGGGGAATTCAATTTATGTTCATTATTGGATTTTAGATATTCAGCTTCACTCAGTAGGACTCTAGGTCACTCAGTATGGTCATTTATGGTAATCCCGTTAATTATAATGCAATTATAAATGGTATCTGGACTACATTTATTATAGGGCTTATCAAACTTTCGAATGACCAAAAGCACTTTCAAATGGTCACGCTCATCCTTTCATACATTCATATAAGGCAGCAGACATGTTGGGGAGCTGTTGGGGATTGAGGGCTTGCTCAGTGAGGTTTTTGTTTTCTGAATGTGCGACAGTACAATTGCAACCTTCCTCGGAATATACAGTACCACAGTAATAGATTCCTATAGCAAAGAGTACCTTGTTGATGTGAATTTGTGCTTCTGTAGCTGTTCTCTGACCTCCTGAGGATTGAGCCAGTTTTATAACCAAACCCAACATGTATGCAAAAATATTCAAAGGCCCTTTGCAGTAAATGTTTATGATATGTGCCGTCCAAAAACTTGTTTAAACTCAAATATTGAACTGGCTCGATGCAAATTGTTTGAATAATTTCCACAACATGTCAACAGTCAGGGCAGTCTTTAATTCTCAAAATATTGACAGAACAAAAGCCAAATGAACACAAGGTATAATCAAAATAACTGCATTCATACATTTTATTTAGAATAGTCTTTTTTTTCTTAGTGCACTTCACAACCTTCTACAAAAGGCAGGCCCATGAAACAAAGAATCTGCCACAGCAAGAGGAACAGACTCACCATCACTTGTTGTTTAGTGAATTAAGAGTACAGTGCTTGTTTTTAAAAGTAGCCAGTTAAGACTAAACACGGATAAGTTAGAGTGCTGTCTACTGTGCTGTCCAGTCAACGTCAATATAGGGTTTTGGAAATTATTGCTTAAAAGATCCGGTCACTTCTATTGGAGGGGGGACAGTTTCCGTAGCTAACAATTCAAACAAGATTAGATACAATCCCTGATCTAAAGACTACTGACGTGTAAAAAAAAAATAATAATCATTAGCAAAGGCATATAAAAGTTGTTCATCCTGGAAAAGGTTTAGTGCTTTAGCCAATGAAAGTGTATTGTTAAACACCCTTATCAGATCTGTTGAAGATTTTTTTTTAAATCAATAACAACATGAATTACTTAATTTCAAATCACCATGTATTCAATCTGAATGTATTCCTAAAGTCATTTTCAAATAAGAAAAAATATTAAATCTGTAAAACCATTACTTTGGTTAAACAAAACATGTTACGAAACGTGAATTTGCATCTCCTGCCAAAAGGTGAATTACTAAACAGGGTCGTTCAGTAATGTGCAGAAACTCAAAGTGTGACACAGCATTTCAAAAAGGTCATTGCCTGTCTATGTATTAACAACATACAAGGTTAAAAGCCCTGAATAAGTCTCGCTTCTCCACATACTATCCTCCTAAACATAAAATCAGTGCAAATAAGAACTACAAATTAAGATGAGTGGTCCCACACCAAAATCAAGTTAAATGATACATTCTGAAATCTGTTCAGTGCAAATTATTTGTGCACAGCATGTATACACACACACACACACACACATTGTGTTTAAACACGGTCATGTCACTATACAAAGCAGCTAACACAGTGTCTCATTTCATTTGAATGAATCAAGGAATACATTTGCTCTAATCCATCGATTACGCATATACTAGTGCTACCAGAGGCACATTAGCTTGGCTTAAAAAAAAAAACCCACCTAAAACCAGGACAATAAGCATTGGCCATTCCTTGCCCCCCAACACCTTCAAAATAAACTTGGGACAGATTGGGCGGCATCACCACTTCACCTAAAGAAGGGACGGGTTGAATTTGAAAGCACAATGACTATGGGAATGAACTGAATCAAAGGACGAACCAAGAAACATGTCCCCAGAATTAGGTGGCGGGACAAAAGGAGTTCCTCAAAGCTGCACTTCTGATAATGGAGAGCTTTTCCTTGCATGTGTGTAATGCCAGAATGGCTGTGTGTCAGGGTGACTGGTCCGTCAAAAAAGGGTCGTACAAGAAAGCCATCTCCACATATTCTCATGTGATGATAATCAGTCCTGATGCAATTAACCACAGCCCTGTGCTACTTTGCACAAACATGAAACTTTTGAGTTTTTCCCAAAGCCCTGAACGAGAGGAAACTGTCCCGCATCTACAATCAAAAGTCGTGGCGACATCTTTCTTCTTTTCTTGACACATATATTATAATATATAGTATATAACTCCCCCTAGGGGGGAGACTTTGCTCCCCCCTAGTCTCTCAGCGCACTACCCCCCCGCCGCCCTCGTCCTCTTGTTCTTCCATGTTCTTGCGAGCCATCCGCTCCCGGCGTGCGGCTAAACGCTGGCACCGCGGACACTGCTTGTCCGCACGGAAACAGCGGCGATGGTAGCACGCATGGCAGTCTGCGGAGCGGAGAGGAAAGGAAAACGAAAGAGAGAAGATTAAGGTTAATGTTGATCTCAAATCAAACTGCCGAGAGCCATGACGGCCAACTTGAGGGCGGTGTGCAAAGTGTGAAAAGGTCTCTATTCCTATCCGTCTAGCGCCACCTGTAGGGCACAAAGAGGAAGGGAAGACAAAACGTACGAAAACAAAACGCCCCGTGGATGAGCCTACTCTCTGTATCCAAAGCAAACAAAGGCGAGTTCAACAACCAGTTCAACCGCTTTGACAAACATCAGAGAAGGAGCAAGGGAGAGGCCCTGTGATGTCACCACAGGAGAGCCAATCACAGGCCAGTGTGGGTCTATAAAAGCAGAAGAGCGTCGCAGCAGCCGAGCAGAAGGGTGGTGGAGCAGGTTAGGGATGACCACACCTGAAGCGAGTTTCAGCATATCCCAACCGAAGCCTTTCCACACAAAGCGGCCTGACAACTTCCACACTTGGTAAGCTAAGGTTAGCTATATTGACGATACAATTCCACTACTCTTTCCTCCAGACAGGTATAATGACGTGACAAGCACATGCTTTGTTTTTTTTAAATGTTTTTTATTACTCACAGAGATGAAGATGAAAAATAATTAAAACACAAAAAAACAAGACAAATAAAATGTATTGTAAAACCAATAAGAAACAATAGCAACATAACATAAATGGAAATGTCTGAATGCTAGCTTAGGATACCTACTCAAGTTCGCTGTACTCAATGAATATAAAAGGACTTATAACATAAGTCATAGGTGGGGGGCCACACCTTCAACTGACTTCAGATTGGAAATCAAGACCAATAAATTAGCACTAAAACATAATACTCAAACAACCTTTGGAACAACTTATTCACCAACTTGGAACACCGTTGCCCACAGAAAAATGCTTGCAGCGTGGAACGATAACCAGCTCTTTATAAAAGTCAAAATGCAGCTCAGCAAGCACAGCACAGACTAGCGTTTCCCCTCAGCATACAAGGTTGAGTTGGATCACCATCAGCAGCCAACTGCCAAGAAGAAACCAAGACTACGACCAGACAACCCAACAGTTGTACAACTGCAGTCAGACACACCATACAGAACAGAGACCCCCTTCGCCTCTTAAGCTCTTAAAACCCAAACTACCACCATGCCTAGTATTCTGTGCCCGAAAGGAGGAAAACAGAAGAAAAGAGAAAAGAGAAAACAAATGGGATACTAGAAACCCGACACACACAATATACACACACACACAATATACACACACACACACACAATATACACACACACAGACAGACAGACAGACAGACAGACAGACAGACAGACAGACAGACAGACAGACAGACAGACAGTTGGCTAGGGCTGTAGCATTCCTTATGTAAAAAAAGAGACAGATACTCTATCTTTTCAACGCTAAAATGTAAAAAAACAAATGTTTAAGTCGAAGTGTGTGTCATCGAAATGTGCACTGACGTATAGCAAAAAAAACCCTATAAAATAAAATCTTTAGAAAGTAATGATTGTCTTTGGTTTTTGGCTTATATCTTTGAAAAAATAGAAAAAGGTGCATTTCACTTCTGTCTCTCGTATCGTCTCCAGCCACTTGCTGCTGACCAGGTGTAAGAATAGTTCTAATTTCAATGCTTGAATCAAAGCTAAAACGACGACCCTACATCTAGAGCCCTGTATTCTGCCACCTTTCCACATGGTGGAGATTTAGACATTAATCTGCATCCTCTAAACCCCCCGACACCTCCTCGCAGCCGCTCTCTCCTCCGTCACAGCCCTCTGGGCTGTCCCCACCCCCGGGCCTGCCCCTCACCGGCTTCTCCCTCACCAGACGCCCCTGGCTCACCCTCCTGGCCCGACGCAACTTGCGGGATCTCCAGGTCTTCTGGCTACCCATGGGCCCTTTCCCGGGCCCCGCTTTCTCTACATCCACCTGGCCTTGCTCCTTCCCCTCTCCAGTTAGATCCTTCTCCTCCCTCTCTCCAATTAGAGCCTTCTCCTCCCTCTCTCCAGTTAGAGCCTTCTCCTCCCTCTCTCCAGTTAGATCCTTCTCCTCCCTCTCTCCAGTTAGATCCTTCTCCTCCCTCTCTCCAATTAGAGCCTTCTCCTCCCTCTCTCCAGTTAGAGCCTTCTCCTCCCTCTCTCCAGTTAGATCCTTCTCCTCCCTCTCTCCAGTTAGATCCTTCTCCTCCCTCTCTCCAGTTAGATCCTTCTCCTCCCTCTCTGCAGGTGGATCTTCTCCTGCTCCTCCTGCTCCTACGTTTTTGCCTCTGGAGAAGAGGAGGGCCAGACTAGGGGTCTTAGGGAGGTGCAGGCCGGGAAACCTCCCTGCCTTGGCCATGGCACCGTGGGCTTTCCCGGCATCACGGGCCCCCGAGACCTGCTCCTGGTCCTGAGCGCCCTGACCTTTATCAAGCAACCCTTCCTCCAGTGTGTCGGCCCTCTCCTCCTCACTCTCCGTGTCCATTTTGGAGAAGCTTTTCCCCAGCTTCCTGATGGAGGGCACCTTCCAAACGGCCCTCCGCACATCTGCCCTTCCCACGTGACCGTGTGTTTCGGTAGCGCCAGCCTTCTGCTCTTTCTCCCCGCTCGCTCCTTCCCTCTGGACCTCCGGCCCCTCCTCCACCTCACTGTCGGTGTCTACCACGGACAACTCCACCCCCAGCTTCCTCAACCCGGGCACCTTCCAGGGAGCCTTCCTCTCCTCCTTCCCGACACCTCCACCTCCTCCTCCGTCCGGGACCCCCTGCGTTTCGCTGTCGCTGGTCTGGCTGTCGCTCTGCTCTCTTTTGGAGAACACGCTGACCAGCCTGTCTATGCCAAGCACCCTTATGAGGTTGACCTTCTCCTTTCTTGCCTCCTCCTCTTCCTCCTCTCCGCTCCCTCTGTCAACCTGATCCGCTGTTGTGTCCGGCGGCGCACCTCCCTCCTCTCCCTCTCCTCTCCCGACCTCTGACCCGTCCTTCCCCTCTCCCCCGCTCCCCGCTGCCTTCCTTTCCTTGCTCCTCCGTAGCTCCTCTCTGACCGCTCCCATCCCCACAGCCTCTTCCTCGCTGCTGCTCACCAGCAGCCCCCAGTGACCCCTCTCCTCCCCGCCCTCTCCCTCACGCTTGTCCTGCAGAAGGACCCTGGCCAGCCTGCGGGGCTTGGGAAACTTCCAGTCTTTCCAGGAGGGTGCGGGGAAGGGATTCTGGGAGGGGGCGTGAGGGCCGCCCAGGCCGGCCACCCGCGGATAGGGCTCACCTTCGCACCGCTGGCACTTGTTCAGGTCAAAGGGGAAGATTATGTCCCTGCCGTTGCCGCAGAACTCGCACACGAAGCCCTTGGCCTGGCACAGCTGATGGGAGACAGAATGAGAGATTGACATTTTTATTGGAAGATCACATACACTGAAGCAAGCGAGCGAACATTATGTTCCGGTACTGTAAGGGCCTGTACAGACCTAGCGTTTTTCTTTTCTTCTGCCAGCGCTCGTTTTATGTTATATTCCTATATAGCAGAGCGTTTTTGGAAAAAGTCCCCAGCGTTTTTTAAAGGCCTCTCTCTCCCTCTCTTTTCTCCCGCACCAAGCGTAAAACAGCTGTTCGAACTGACATTGTTCAGTATAAAGTACGCCGCAAATCATTGAAACAAAGCTCCTGGACGAAATGATGGTAGGCACATTGCTGCTGCCTTCCCTGAGTGATATCGTGCACCCACAAACGTGCAGTCGTCAGCTAGGGCCAATGCAGGTGCCAATCTGTGGATAGTTGTTACAATATGGCAAGATTGCCATATTGTAACAACTATCCAAGGGTAGCCTGGATACGTAGTAGGCTAGTAACGTCAGGTTCTAGAATGGGCTCATTGCTAGGCAGTAGAAAAAAACGCTCTTGGCTTTTTTTTTTTTTTTGAAAATTGAGAAATTGAGAAATCAGCTCAACTTTTCCCTATCACAAAAAATGCTAAGTCTGAACACGCCCTAAGAATGCAATAATAAACAGGAGCTCCTTTGTTGTGTTCTGTATATAACCCAAATGAAATGTGAAGGGTTCTTACCACACAGCCAGCTACGTGCGTGGAACCATGCTTCAGCAACTCCTTGAGTAGGGGGACCAGATCCCCGTTACGCACAGCGGTGAGGTCGTTGAGGGAAAAGAGATGGAGGTCTTCCGTCAGGTGACCTGGAAGACTGTCGAACTGGTCCAGCACTCTGGGGAGAAAACACACCAAAATGTATGGTGAGCATAATGTTTAAGCACTGTGCAGAAATGGGTTGTTTTTGCACACAAACCGCTTACTCTTTAGCTAGACGGCAGGTCTTGAAGAGGTTCTTCATGTGAAACAGCTGCACCCTCAATACCTAGGGAAAAAAGTAAGAGCCACAGCATTAGCCCCACAACTAAACCTTATATGCCTACCAGCTACTGCTACATTAATCTATATGTAATGAACTCCTTCAGAAAGGCTAATTCAAATGATAAACTATTCAGTTTAGTTGACTTCGGACATTTCAACTTTCCTCGTCCGCTGGGCTTAACAACAAAGGTACATGAAGCCTACCCTCGACGAACCCGTGTTTGTCCTACGACGACCCCTTCTGCGAAAGGCCTCCATTAACCAGGACCTAATGATCCGTGTATCAGTTCCCCCCCGCCCCCTCCGTAGCACTCACCCGGACGGCCTCCAGGGCTTTGATCTTCTTGTACAGGCCGCTGTTGATGTCATTGGGGTTGAACAGCGGGTCGCCGGCGATCTTGCTCAGCAGGTCCCGGGCGAAGTTGCTGACGTAGTACTTGCCGAAGTCCCATTTGAGGAGCACGCGGCCCGGCACCACCGCCTGGGCGTTGTCGTGGCAACACTGGCAGAAGTAGCGCCCCAGGTACTCGCAGTAGCGCAGCCGCTTGATGTAGTCTGCGGGGGTTGGGATTTAGAACCAATATTATGGAGGATTATTATGGATCTGTGCTTGATGTTGGGGAACAGCGTTTGTGTTGAAAACTGTTCTACCTTTGTGGGTAAGGGGGGCCATTTTTGTTCATGTCTAGCCTTTATAGACAGGACAGTGCAGACGGATAGGAAAGTGGATGCAGGGAGAGGGAGGGGTAGCTTTAAGGAGGTTTGAGCCTATGCGGGTGCCAGCCCTTCGCAGGTGCTTCCTGCACCCCCATCCCAAACCCATGGAAGGTAAAGGGTAGTTCCTAGTTACCGGGGTCGATGCGGATGCCACAGCCAGCGCAGCGGTAGTTCTGCTTGGCCACCACGATCTTCCTCCTGAAAGACACGGTGAGCAGGTGTGAGTGTGGTCGTGCGTATAGGTGCGAGTGTGGTGGTCGTTGGTTTGAGGCCATATGAGAACATAGCCATCCCTTGGATTTCCATGTCTACCCAGGTGAACATGATCCGTGCATGTAAATGGAGATAGAATGGATAGGAAAATGATTAACTATTTCCATATTTTTTGCTTTTGAAACGAGTTATGCAAGTCATGCAAGTAAATTCAATTGTACTTCTTGGAATTAGTCACTTCGTATTGTACACGTTAGTAAATATACCGGTCTCCGCATGCCTAACAACTTTATAACTACACTTGAAATATGACTTAATTTAATAACGAGTTTAACAATGAGCTCCCTGATTCCTAGTGCCCTTCGTGGATCACAGTTGAGGCGAAAAGCCAAAGTTGTTAAAGCATAAAAGTCAAGTACAGTGTCAAATTGGGCCGAGCTACGTCAAGAAATTCAACATTGCCTTTTGGCCCACGGCGCTTGGTCAGGGTTGTCAGCTTAAAGTTGAAATGTGCTCTACAGGGCGTGTCAGTATTAAAAAAAACGACACGCAGAATTGAAGTTAACATTCACCATTGGGAACTGCGGCTTGAAGATTTTTGGAGGGAGCTGTCTGTGGATCACCGTCTACTTGATTAGTTTGGCAGCTCTTCCCAGACAAATTTAAAAGGGGAGTGCTGGTGAGGCGCAGTGTGAGGATGGGCCTTGTGGACCCCCAAGGGTTTCGTTTTTAGTTTTGAAGTTTTGAAGAGATGCCCAAGAATGTTTCTAAATTCTCAAGCTTCTTATTCTGAAGCCCAAACAATGTGTTATTCAGAGAAGTAGGGTTATCGGCAAGAACATACAAATATACAAGCAAAGCATTCCCTCACTTTTCAGCCTTGATACATGCTATGCCCCTCAACCCCCTATCACAACGCATGCATAGAGGCGGGCGATAGGTCACTGGGTTTATGTCTTGAGGGGTCATGGAGGTCAACGCAAGCTAGAGTCATCAGGTGACATCAGTGTGGATGTAAAGCGTCATGAGTGGGAGGAGCTAGACCCTGCGGGGAGGGGAGGGGACTCACTTGGGCGCCGGGTGAATGTTGAAGATGATCTGGGGCCTCGGTGGGGCCCACTCCAGGTTCCCTCGCACCCGGATCCTCAGCTTGTAGATGTCCGCGTGCTCGCCGTCGTCCGGGGAGATGGGCAGGGAGTCTGGGATGGGCAGCAGCTGCAGGAGTGGGCGGGTCAGGCACAAGGACAACAATGATGGTGGTAAGGGGATCCTTGTGGGAACCGAGCAGAAGATCCGTGGTGCTAGGGGCCTTATGAGGACACGATGTCGTGCCTCATGACGACATTACCGTGTTAAGGTTCAGCGCACGAGGATAATTCAACCCCGCTTAGAATAATCGTCATGCCTCGTGGGTGACATAATTAGGTCAACCATAATTGTGTAAACATGAAGTTAAATGGATAACTTTGTATGAGTAAAGAGAGGTTCTTTGAGATGAACACTGAACAAATAGCCCTACGAAAAGAACCACATATTTGTGTGTCATATTCTTACAGTGTGTGTGTGTGTGTGTGTGCACCTTCTGCGGAGCGTCCTGTTCGGGGACCAGCCAGTCGAGCTCAGAGGCAGCAGGAAGCTGCATGCCCTCAAACTGTCTGAGCAGACCCATGGCCACTGACTCAGCAGAGTTGGACTGGAGGAAGGACGGGGAGCTGGAGACGCAGAGATAGAGAGAGACGAGAGGATCACTCACCACATTCATACATGTTTCAAGATTCAAGATGGTTTTATTGTCATATGCACAACAATTACAAAGCAGTCGCGGGCAATTAAATTCTTTAGTCCTGGGCTCCTCCAACAGTGCAATATAAGAAAGAAAAAAATATATATAAATACAAGAGAATACAAGTGTAAAAGCTGAGACTTATATGCGAGGAAACACTTTGTTATTGGGGTGATGAGGGTCATGTGGGGTCATGTGGTGGCATACAAGTAGGCAATAGCGAATTCTGAGTCTGCAGAAACAAGGTTTGGGTTACATTCTGTCCTCCCCGTATTGTTTGCCCTGCGGTGGCTGCTGAAGTCGGTGAATAGACTACAGTGATCACTAGAGGTCAGCCATCCACATTCATCACAGAATAACAATGGAGTCATCTGATCTTCAGTGACCAAGTACTGATTATTCAGGACATTTAACATGTGTGATCACAACCATCATAGATTGACTTGTACAGATATCAAACATGAAAGATTGACATACATGTACAGAGATTTTTTAGATATCAATAATGACATATATTTATCCTATATTTAAACTGTCCTTCTTGATTACTTGTTCTTAAGCTGCTACAGTTCTCAGTTTGCGGGACAAATAAAGCATTTATTCACTTAATTCAGATATAAAAAGATATAAATGAGGGTTTGGAGGAGAGGTTTACAAGATTTAAATGTACTTACATGGAGTCTGAGCTGAGGAAAGACTTGGCGGACGTAAAACTACGCTTGATATCTGCATCTGAATAAAAACACAGCAAATAGAAAACACCTACAACTTAGTTGTGGCCAAAGCTGAGAAAAGATGGCGGCAGTTACTGCCCGTTTTCAGTGCAGTCTCTTCCATTGTTCATTTGAAAATAAGACACCTATGAATAGAAAGGAGGTTGCTTGGCACATTTGCTGATAGAATCGTTGGTCGCAGTATAGCAACTAAAATGATGACAGATCAGGCCAGGTCAAAAACAAGAAACTGTAAATAAACTTACCTTTTTTGTCAATAAGATGTGCTTCATTATGTACTTTAATACAGCATTCATCACACATTGTGTTGTTGCTGTCTAACTCAGTATTTTAGAATTTTTTTTGAACACGTGTAACAAGTTAGTACACATATCAGTTATACACATATAATATTATTCAAATACAGGGCAACTACGACTATGACTAATTCCACTGAGATGTGCAGTGTGCATGTCAGATAGTGAAGGGCAATTCAAAAGATGGTTAATAGTGAAAAGAAGTGTTGGAAGACAAAAGGTGCTGTAGGTAAGATCTAAGTGCTCAAATCAGTATACAAATGCTATATTTATCTATTAGCTAAAAGTGATTGAAATGCGGCCAACTACGTATATTACTTTTCAGGTTTTTCTTCAGATGTGAGAAGCTTTGGGATTGGTGATTGGGTCAGAGATTCCCTCTTTCCTGTCAATCACAGGTGCTTGAATGAAACACTTTTCAACAGTGGAGAAACCAAGGGAATGGAACAAAAGAGGGCGGGGACTATTTGTGGGTGGTGTATTTTCAACTTTGCCACACTGAAATCATACCTACAGCACCTTTAAGGATTGAAGAGAGAAGGTTAAGGGTCAGAGGCACTGAGCTTTGTTGACGGAGGTTTACACTTGGATGGATGGTTGTAATAAAAAGTGGGCGTTGGTAAATAAACACTGTGGTGGGACTGTCAACAAACGAAGACGCTAACTCCTACTCACTAATCCAAGCACGACATCCTCCCTACAGTTCCCCTGTAGCAACATCCATTTGTACTCCTCTCTGCGCCATTCGAAAAGCACAAAGCAGATGGCAACAAACAGCATCTAACACAAACAGCTAGGAGGAGGCTGACCTGGATCCAAACTGAAAACCCTTTCTCCTGGCTCCTTTTAAACAAGCTACCCTAACAAGCTGATCTCAGAGCTCCACCTGTTTCTGTGGCCCAGAAAGTGGTGGACTCCAGCCAGCTGCATGTCAAAGAAAGAGGCCAGATCCGCTTTTAGGAGCATCACACTCACACAGATTAGTGACACTTGAATTTGTATCTCACTACGCATCTCTAGACATGTAGCGACATACTTCCTTTGTGTACTTTTATTCTCACAAAGAGGTGAGGAAATTCAAATACTGTTAATTTAATACTATTAAGTTCTCAGTTTGGAATCAGGTCCCCAAGCCTCATCTGAGAAAGCTCACTTCATTAGGGTGTTTATGAATGTCTCCCCCCGCCCCCCCGAGCCTACAGATACCTGAGAAGAGGGATGCGAGTGACAAGGTGAGCCCATTCTGAGAAACCGCCAGAAGGGAGAGGCCGGCACAGCCATCTGAGAGAGACAAAACTAACACTCAGCTCCACCGCGACCATAACCAACACCGCCACCAGCGAGAAAACACACACGCACACACGCACGCACGCACACGCACACACACACACACACACACACCGCCCTCCACAGTGTCACGTTTATAGAGAGCACAAAAACCAAGGCGTGTATGAATCTCCTGCCAGCTCGTGCAGACCAAAGATTTCACTTCCTGGTTTAGTTGTCCTGCTGACACCACTACCTCCAACTCACCACTAGACTGCTTTACCTGCATTTCTGTTAAAGCAGTGTGAATAAAACCTCAAATAGACATAACCGAAACTGGATAGAACTGGATAGAGATGAGACAGCTAGTAAAAATGGAATGAGTGTATGATTTCGGTGTACGACCCGATTTCTGTTGAAAGTACTTAAAAAACAGCCTTCTTTGTTGATTTCCTCAGATTTCCTTAAGGATTGGATTTGCCATGGCAACAAGTCTGCGACATGGTGAGAATTAGCTCAATTCCAAGTAAGCAGAACATCGTCGTCTCCTTGAATCTCCTCTCATCCACTTCCCGTCTCCTTACCTAGGTCGCACTCCTCCACCTCCTCCGCCGAACCGGAGTCAGACATCCCCGGGGAGGAGTCCCTGGAGCTCCTCCTGGACCCGCAGCTGTCCGTAGAGTGGAGCGCTGGAGAGGAGGAGAGGTGAGGGAGAGGGAGAGAGTTTGAGGAGCAGTGGTCTAAATGACAAACTTTATTAGACAACTTAAGGACACATTTAGGACAATAGGTGGGGGATAATTTTGTACATGGTTAAACAGATTCTCGACATGCTGGTGATGGTAATGGAAGCAGAGAAGTCTCTCGGCCCTTAAGTTGATAAACCCAGTGGACGCAGAGAACCTGCTGCCAGAGTTCTAGATCAGCACGCTGCCATGGGCGAGCAGACGGCTGGTTATCCACTCCGCCTCATGCTGGAGACACTGGAGCCTCGGCCTAGATTGTATAACTTCAATCCTACCGCTCCCATATCACTTGTTCTATCAAAATGCCTGGTACTAATGAGGGTACAGAGTCGGCCCCTGTGATGTTTACCCAGAGTTTCTTTCAGTTGCCAAGTTGAAATGGGAACTATGTGTGCAGAGAACATTGCGTAATATCAAAGTAATGTGTAATATCCTTCGAGACATGTGGGTAGGATGTCACAATGTCAGCAAAAAGCCAACAGAAACGCAGCATTATGCAGCTTTAGCTCGTACATCAGGAGTTATGTATGGTCTGTCATTTAAATATAACAAAAATAATACATATTCATTAATTTTACAAATGAATGTTAACAATGTTACGCATGGTGAAAATGGCTTTTATTGGGTTTATAGAAGCAATGGTCTAAACAAGGTCAGCTCAATGTGTCCCGAAGTTGGCATATGTTTTTCGATACGAAATTCGATAGTGCTGTGTGAAGAGCCTACTGTGTAGAGACGCCATCATTGCTACAAGGCTAGCACACAGTGCTGCACGGTAAGATAATACATGCTACAAGGTCAGCATGCAGGGCTGTGTGGTTCGCTAACAGCGCTGCGTGGTTATCTTACCGTGCTGCGCGGAGGAGCATGGCGGCAGGCGGCTGCGGCGTATCTGCTGCCTGCGCAGGCGGATCTTCTGCTTGAGCCGCTGAATCTCACAGTCACTGTCTTCTTCCTCATCACCCTCCTCTTCGCGACGCCGAAGATTACACTTCATCAGCTCAATGGCTGCGATCAGTGACTCAGAGATGCTGAAGTGGGCATTTTCCTGGAGGTTGGAGAAAGAGAAAAGATATTCGATGTTGGGGACTGTTTTTGTTTTCCAACTATATCGAACCCTATCCACTTCAATGGTAAGAACAAAAAAAAAATACTGAATGAGCTTCCTCCTGGTGGTCATGTGTTACCTTCTCAAGGTCAGCACAGCTGCCAAAGTCCTGCTCTGACAGGTAACTGATGAGGCTCTGGCCCTTTGAAGGCTTCCGGAACATTCCGTCAGGAACACCACTTGGCTGGGCGCCATCTGACACACGCACGCACACACATGCAAACACACTTCAGTTCAGCTCGGCGCAGGCCGACTTACAAACCTTACATTATATAGACACAGTTCTTCTGAACCTGAACTAGATATTTTTAGTTCAGGTGCAGTCCGTTTGGTACTTACTCCGTTCGAAATGACGAAGAGCCCCGTACTCACTTGACTCCATGTAGAGCGAGCCCGATGTGCTCACATCACTGCTATGAGATGAAAAGGGGTCGTAGTCCTTGATGGAGCAGTCGTCGCCTGCAGACTCTGGCAATTCAGAGGAATACACAGCAGTCAGGAAAAGCCTCCGGAAACATCCGGGGGAACACACTGATCGATGCTGGATCCGCGTGGATCGAGACATGCAAAATCGATGCTGCATCGACATCCTTCGACAGGTGATCTCCCAAATAAGGAAATGATCAAAGTTTGTTGAAAAATATTCCATTGGGAATGTATTGGACATGCTTTATGGTGAGTGTAGTTTGATATAGGGACTATACATCAATGATAATGATCAAGCATTAAAATCAAGCATTTAAAATAGGAACACATTCCATGTACGATGAAACAATTCAAACAAATAAATGAAGACTACATCAGACATTTTGTGTTATAGCTTGAAAGACAGAAAATAGACAAACATTTTCACTAAAAAAATATCCGACATGGGCCACATTCCAGATGAGAAACGGAAGACAGGGACAGTGATGACAGAGGAGAATAACATCCAGCTACAGGCCCTGAGCAAGCCTATCTGGGAGTAGCAATGGCAGCCGGCAGAACATTTACAAATGCTTTTCGGATGCAGGGAGCATTTAGCTCACCGTTGGGTGCAAAGAATTTGTATTTTTTCTTTTATCAAGCTTTCTAACACAGAGGGAGGGAGACCCTCATTTAAAATGTTGCAGATTACAAAACTGATGTACAATGATAAATCAGTTTGTTTTTTTTCAGTTTTATTGAAATTAAATAATAAATACTTTTTAATTTATACAAATATTAATTTACACAATACCTCAGCATTACGCTTTTTAGCTTCATACTAAAATCCAAGTATTAGTTGTCTAATGTGTAAATAACCCCTTTAACTAAACCATCTGGAGCCTAAACAACCACCACGTAAAAGTGGATCCGCTAACCAGGCCAATCCGGGGCTGCAGCTAGATTAGAGCGTCAGAGCTGATGTGTCATCACTCATGCAAGATAAAAAAAGAAAACAATAATCACATATGAGGAAGCCCGGGTGAGGGGGGCTGAGGTGTGATAACTGAGAGATGGAGCACAGAAGAACTGCACTGCCAACCTGCCACGGGGTCTTCAATTATTATGGTGATTTTCCGGGAACCCCCTCCTTGGCACAAACAGACACGCCCCCCCCCAGAGAGAGAGAAGGGAAGCAGAAAGCGTTACAGAGGAATAGAGAATGAGAAGTGGCTCTCCATTTAGGTCCTTAACCACAGGGAAACAGAAAGCGCTCTCCGCACCGACCAGATGCAGAAAACCCGAAAGACGATACAAACCGCAGCAAGAGATAAGAAGTGGAGAGCACTCAAAGGAGCACGTGGTCCAAACCACTGTGTAGACAGTGCATGAATGGTACCACGCCACTGCTGCCTTCAACGGCTTGGCCCACCCACCTTGTCTCTTCTGATTGATGCCCGTGTCGGAGACGGAGCGTATGTGGCCCCTGGTGGCCCGGGCCGGCCCCCGCTGTCCCTCGGAGAAGGATGAGCGCCGGGGAGGGGGAGGAGCCACGGCCAGGGAACTCCCCCGCGGGGGCGTGGTCTCAGACTCCACCTGCCCCTGGACGGGGCTGGAGTTTCGGGAGTCGGGGCGACTGCGTTGCCCCAGGTTACCGATGGCCAGGTACTCCGGGCCGTCGTCGTAGTCCCCCTCCCCCGAGTCCCCCGCCTCGGGCATGGGGGAGGAGGAGCGGGAGGACGAGGTGAGTGAGATGAGCGGGGGCACCCGCAGGTGGGCCGCAGGCAGGGTGGCGGCCCGTTCGCCGCGGTCCCGGGCCCCGGGCGCGCACACCGAGCCGGGGTCGACACTGATGGCGGAAGAGGTAGGGTCTGGAAGGGGGGGAAAATATAGAAGCTGATCAGGTCAACTCTCCTCAAAGCCCCAATGTCCCACTGGTACCTTAAGCCCTAGTGAGAAAGAAACTGCCAAAGCACCAAATCTTTTACCAGGTTTTGTAGGTAGCATTGGGTAAATTGCATGGCTGTGGCTGTAGCCAGTTAGTCTTAAAGAGGTTCATTTCCTCCTCACACCAGATGTATTCAAAGTGAAACTGACAATACTCAAATAATACACATAGGTTTACCATATCATGTGATGTTTATTCACATGATCCCATTATTTACAAGGGAAACAGAAAGGAAGAGGAAAAAAGATTTTTAGTGATCTATTCAAATCCTGATCACAAAATATCTATTCCAACTGGTTCTTCTTGATCCTGACCATATGAGGGTATGTTTTTTTCTGGCACATTCATGTGCTGGAACAATAAAGCCTGTGTGGGTTTGTATCAGTCAGCCTATTGATCACATGTCTGCATCGTCCTCTTCATACCCTCACACACACACACCCGCAATACTTGTCTTCTGCAGAGGAAGACGATGTGCTGTACAGACAGACACTCTATTGTATCAGGGTGTCTTTATGATCCAGATGGGACCATAACATGACTCACTGTGAATCTTAACACTGTGGCTGTGCTTCTTTTAAGTTAAAGGAGTGCTGATTGAAAACAGGCCTCTTGGGGCAAGAGTTTCCATAAATCATTTTTTTTAAAACAAGGTGCAGTGCTCTCGTTTATTTCCGTTTTTTCTGGGGTTTTTCAGTAACCCACAAAACATTACGAGACTCTGGCCAATCATATACCATGGCGGGCACGCCCTCCCTCACCGCGGTCTGTGTGGTTGCCAGCGGCACTCTGGGGGGTGTCTGCTTCGTCCCCCTCATGGAAGGAACATACGGACGTTGTCGAACTGTAGCTGGGAGAGTGACCCCTGGGCCCGTCACTAGAGCGCCAGGAGCCCGGCAACACACACAAGCTCTGGGTCTTCAGCAGGCCGATGCAGGGCGCGGTCCTCAGTGGCGAAAGCTGCATAGAGAGACGGATGGGGGGCGGCAGCAATGGACCGTTAGGCTCAGGAGGAACTGACAACACAATGAAAGTACCCTGCGTGTTTCAAGTACGTGCTTGTGGGTGTGAGTGAGTGAGTGAGTGAGCGAGTGCGTGTGTGCATGCATGCGTGTGTCCTACCCCCACGGTGTCCACCAGAGCCAGCAGCTTGGGGTTGTTCTGCTCCACGGCCTCCAGACACTGGAACATGGCCGTCACATGGGGCTCACTCAACAGGAAGGCCGTGTCTAGAGACAAGGAAGCGACAAACTGTAACGCATTATAGTGGGGGAATCACATTGTTAGCGGTCCACCTGTACACAACCCCTCTAGTGCAACATGCCCTACTAAATGGACCTGGCTATGTACCCACTGCGAGTCCTTTGAACAGAACTTGTCAGGTGACGTGGATGTATCATTTTGGGTGCCAATAGTGTTACGAATTTAAGAACGTGTCAAGAACTGAGACAGGACATTTTAAGAATGTGTAGTGGAGCATGCGTTGTGACATTTCCTCTTCAGTGTACGAACCGTTGTAGTACTTGCGGGTGTGTCCTTGGTGTCTCAGCAGGGGGTGGAGCTGGGCGGACAGCATGTGCACCTGAAGGCTGTGGAGGAGCCACCGCTCCGCCTTGTAGCTCTCCCCTCCACCCTGGGTCCCGCTGCTCACCACAGGCTCCAGCGAACTGAACTGCAGATCCGGGGATGGGAATAGAACCGGTGGAGGGAGGGGAAAAAACAGAGGAAAAAAGAGAAAGAAAGAGAGACGAAGAGAAAGAAAAATCGGGAGAGTATTGAATGGACGAAAGGAGAGAGAAAGAAACTCAAGATTAGAATGTTTGTGGACCATGAAACATTGAGTCGAACATTGAGTCGCTGAGTCGAACCATGCAACAACATCAGCGTTGTGCAAAGTAATGACGACCAGATATACAAAGATAACGTACCTGTTCAACATGTGAAGCCAGGTGTGGGCTTATATAACGCACACACCACACAAATGGCCAGTAATCCCTCTGCTTGTAATAAACCTGCAACACAAGATCAATGTTTGTATTAAAATACCGTTCAGATGTTGGAAATGCAATTAGGCAGAAAGAATTATATTATTACTAAATAAAGGTACATTGTGCCCAAATGTCGAGAACTTTCCATTTGTCCTTCAGAATGCTGTAGACATTTATAGTTAGGGATAGTTACGGGCAGTTCAGAAGTGTTGCCAAAGGTGTTTATGTGCAAATTTCACAAAATATATGTCGATGTTCTTCTCCTGGTTATCCAATCAGCTTGAATCAGCATCCCATTCTACATCAGGATTTGTAAACATTTAAAAAGCAGATTGAGGTAACCATGGCCACAACAACAACAACTATGTGCGGGCCTTTAGGCGTCCTGCCCAGCCCAGACCCTTGAGAGGTAAACCCACCTGCTCATTGGCCAGCCCGTGACTCAGGATGTTGTTCATGTCCTTGTGCAGCCGCTGCAGGCCACCGTAGCGAGACCACACATTGGGATTGGTGGTGGACACCAGGCCCTCCACTGTGGTCTTCAGGCTGGACAGCAGCTTCCAGTGTTCCCTCCTACGTACAGAGGGAGCAGGAGGAGGAGGAGGCGGCAATGGAGGGGAATGGAGTGAGGAATTGAGATGGGAGTGGCGCGAACAAATGATGTGAGGACCGCTGACGGTGCATCTCAAACTGACTGCTAAGCAAAACATGACCACAGAGTGTCTGGCGAGTAATGCAATAGGTACTACACAAGCTGAATAACATGAACTCCAGAGGGCTAGTTCAATGTCTTTATGAACCTGTTTAATTCCTTGACCCAAATCATAGTATTTTCATTTAGTAATTGTTCAGTATTAAACCTCCAACATTACATTTTAGTTGTTGAATATGAATGGTTTCATTCGTTGGTATATGAAAATGTGTTTTGCAGATATTTAAAGTGTGAGTTATGAAAAGTCTTAGCAATAGAGCCACAGCAGGAGGCCGCGGCAATGCTTTACTTGTGCAGTAAGAATCAGGTCAACTTTTCATTCTCATGATGAAAAAGCAAGCTCATATCCAGGATATCCTATTTTCCCCTTGAGTGAACAAGCACAACCTGATGCTTACTAAACCCCTGCACCATCGAATAACAGGGACAAAGTATCTGCTTATGACACCGGAGTTAAAACTTAGCTAGCTAGCCACAATGTCAACAATGTTAAACTAAATTAATTTATAGTCATAGGAACACAGGTGTGTGTGTGTGTGTGTGTGTGTGTGTGTGTGTGTGTGTGTGTGTGTGTGTGTGTGTGTGTGTGTGTGTG
>JAOTIX010000016.1:3958332-3971791 GCA_027123715.1 Gaidropsarus macrophthalmus
ACACACACACACACACACACACACACACACACACACACACACACACACACACACACACACACACACACACACAATTTGCCACTTTTGGGTATGAGCATGGAACCATATGTTCTACCGTAACACCCGGAGCTATTGTGTAGAGAACTTTACAGCTGTAGCAGGATGCTGGGTAAGGGTGAGTCAACAGTCAAGAGGATGGGCTGTAATATACTGCTGGGATTACGCAGCGATTGGTCCACTTTACACAGTGTAAGTGAGAGAAAAAAATAGGGAGGTAGGAAATTTGGGCTGCGAGTCTCTCTGTGGGGCCAGGCCCTCCGGCAAGCACCAACAGCAAGGACCAATGGAAGCAAAGCCCCCAGCTGTGCAGCTATTCAGCAATAACCACAACAACAGGCGGGTCACTGCAGCACGGACACATGGTTGCAGCATGCGAAAGCTCGCAGTGGTTCGGGCTGGAAACTTCCAAGGTATTACGAGTTATAGTAACAGAACACTACTGTCAAACCCCAATTTGGAACTATAATATGAGAAAGATGGTCGAGTATGAGGTCACCCAAACCAACCACAGTAGACGATCAAGAAATTGAATCATATAAAAAAGCAGGATGCTACTTTACCAGGCTACCAAGCTAGGTTACAAAATACACACACACTGATCCGCTATTCTCTAAGAAGAGGCATTTGTTTTACTGCATCCGCTCAAATTGCGCCATGACTCACCCTCTGAATTTATATCCTGTCTGGCTCATTTGGCAATGTGGCAGATGATGCATCATCAAGCCGCCAAACAGACTGTTTCACTGAGGGAAAAGGCACAGACAGTGAAGCAACGCAGACAATGGAGAGCTCCAGCGCGACGTTGACCCTTTGAACCCTGCGAGTGTTGGCCGACAGGTCTGCTTTCTGTGCACTGCCAGTCAGGGCTGCTCTCTCTGACGGTACTGCGCAGCTCATCCCTCAGCTAACCCGACCCAGACAGGTTGGTCTGGTGAGCGCAGGACAACATCCGACCAATAGTCACATGGAGGCTGAGCAGAAGAGAAAACAGGCTCAAGTTGAAAGGCGAACATTGTTGACATTGAAATTGAATTAAAAAGGGCTGATGGTCGTCCGGGAGAAGGCCAGTGCCGGCGATCCGCACACGCAGAACACGCACTGCGCGTATAGGGCACCCTACGCGCAAGTCCCGTAAAAAATCCTCATCATGATAATAACCATAATAACGAGATATATTTCAAATGAACATGTGTCAAACGCATTAATAGATTTTCAGGGCACCCAATGCATTTGTGCTTGGGGCACCCAAATGGCTAGTGCCGGCCTTGCTGATGTCATAACTTCAAAAAAAAAATTACAAAATTGATTAATGTTTGGGATCTAATCCTTTTCATTCATGTATTTGTTGCATTTTTGGATAAAATTGTTATTTCCCCTTAAACAACGTTGACCACGCAACATATACTGTACACTTTGGATGATTTCAAAAATATTCAAAAAATGAATAATAACATCATCTTACCATTTGTCATATCCAGGCCTTTCTATGCACATTAGACATTAACAGAAAAAGACATATTTCAATGATCCATTTACTCTGTCTGAAAGAGAAAATGTGAGGAAACGTAACACATATCTACAACAATCTCCAACTTCCCGGTAGTGAGAAAATCAAACACTGGCCACTGCTAGTGCATACATCCGAGTCATGCTCTTACAATTTCATACCAGTGTTACGACCTTCAATGTGAACCCTATTTAACCATTTCCAAGATTTGCTTTTAGCGTCCACACTTGACAGCTATCCCCATGTGACATTTAGCAGCCTGCCCTGGCTTTGATTGTGTAGATCAGTTTATAGCACTGCATAGTCAAGGTTACCTCCGACACACATTCTCTCGTAGAAGTCATCAATGCATCTTCAGCTTCTTGACATGAAAAACAATGAATCAAACTGCCGCTACTAAATTACATTACGGGAGCGGAATTCGATGAAGCTTTGCCAAATAGTTCTAGACTGCAATTGTTCTCAGTGACGGGCAAACAAACACAAATAAAAATGTGTGATCCATTGGAAGACAAACTGATTATATGGTCATGGGGGGCCCCTCTGATGTTGCCTAATGTCGTCTTCCTTACATAATCCATGGCAATGTTCCGGAAATGGAATTGACCACTGCTCCTCCTCATCAGACGTGTTGAAAACATCACGCCATGACGGGCCAGGGCTGTTGCAGCCAAACCATATCAGCAGCTTGAGAGATCTCAACACGTTGTTGCACTGAGCTGAATGGCACTACCAGCCCTGAGCAATGCCTCATCTTAAAATCAAGGTCTGTACACTTGTGCCTTTCATTGATCAATATCAACCATGATGGAGCACAGCTCCATTTCATAATTTGAGTGAACACACAAGTTGCAATAATAGTTTTTTGTGAATTATGCCAGGGTGTGGTTATGTTTATCGACTGCCGTCATTGTTTGTCATGATTCAGCCTGCAGGGCCTATTATACTGTTATACATCACCGCAGCACTGTCATAGACTGAAAAAGTAAAGGGTAGATGCAGAATGTGTACAAAGAATCTGACCCTGCTTGAGCATACAGTGTGAAAGCCTAAAATACACCAGTTATCACCCTCTGCACAAAGCCTCTAGGAGCTGCCCATGGCAGATCAGTCAGGGGTCAGCAATGGCTCAGTTTAGTCACGACTCCATATTTGCCTTCAACTCATAAACAGCTACCTGTTCAACAAATGAACTTAGGGCTTGAACCTAGGACCAGAGAAGGCAAGCAGGAGACAGAGAAGACGAAAGTAATCTTTTCAGAGACACTATAAAACATACAAACATTACATTCAAAGCAGCAAAAGAAGCACTTTTCTATGGCTAGTATATGGGGTCTGAATGTAACTAGTAGAATGGAATTGATGATTGTGATAAATTTGCAAGCATGAATTGACCATGTTGACCATGTTTTTTATTCCATTAACTGTATACAAATAGGATTGAATGATGGAAATTAGTTATGAAAATATTACACAAAGCTACCGAGTAGTTTTTTGTTGCTGTGCCCTAAAATTGTAATGTTAGCCTGAAGATAATAAACAGCTCATTGAACTTTAAAACTTTACTTCGCTCCCAGCAATGAATGATAATTATCAACTGTAAGATGAAAAAAAAGACTAAATAAAAAACATACAAGCAATGGCTTTACTGTGAAGGAAACATTTGAGTTTTCATTTATTCCATATTACATAGTCATTGTGAAACTACCTGAACAAACTTTTAAGGGGAAACTCTGACTTTATGTAACCCTGCTGAAAGATCTGTTTCAATCGCTAGGGGAGGTGAAGTACTAACGGTGACTGGAAGTTGGAAACATGGTAACAAAAAGTAGGGGGAGAACGGAAAACAGTATATAAACACTTGTGCGGAAAGAGCCCACATAAAAGACCTTTCCTCTCTCACGTTGAATCTGATTCATTAACTGCTCCTTATATATGCGAGAGTCACATACATAAAGAAAAAAGATAAAAAAGCCATCACAGGCACCAAAGGGCCCTATCAGTCGGTGGTAGCCAATCAGAGCCAAGAGGAGGAGGGATGACTCAAAAGCAGCTGCCAGGCTATCTACACATCCTCATTACTCAGTGTTCAGACACGCCAGGCTCGAGGGGAGGGCTGCTCCCCTCTCCAGTGGATGGATTGGACGGCTGTGACACACAGCACCATGGTTACCAGAGCAACTGCTCGGCTCTATGAACCCAGGCCACTTTGGCTGGCTTCTGGAGTCAGTAAGCTAGTTGTTTAGAGTGGGGTTGCCATTGATTCATATTTTGAATTAATCTTTCACTTCATCTCTGCCCAAAGTTTTGTCATATACATTATGACAGTTAGAAGTTCTGATCTATTAACATAAAATATATGAAATGTTTTCAGAAGATACTGGTCATGTTTACTTTCTTACCCAATGATTAATTGTAAAAATGAATCAATCACCTAAATCTAGTAACTTAAGACAGAAAACCAAGAGCAAGGAACTTGGCCAGGGCCAGTTTAACCTAAACCTAAATCTGCTTCATTGTTTAACATTTGATTAACACAATGAAGAGAACAGTTTCATGCACAGGAGGAAATACTTCACAAAAATAGTCCATCCACCATTATGGACACATTTGTGGAGAATTCCCATTCCAACTGATGACTTAGACCACGACTCATTTGCATGGTCCAATTTCTATGAGTCAAGAGAGTAAATGAATTGTAAAGGACTGTTTTTATCATAAAATAATCAAATGTGCTTTAAAGAGTGATAGAGAGTGATATAGAGAGAGTGATAGTGTGAGTGATAGAGAGAGAGAGAGGAAGGGGGCGGGGCGTCACTGTTAAACATGAGACACCAGCTGCTGAGAAACTGTAGTCAATCTGATTCCCTTAAAGAGACATTTCCATGAATAGACTTTGGCGAGACCAGCCACTTTGAGTTTTCACTTCCCTAATTAAGTAAGTTGCGATGGTTGGTTTCCAGTAAACTCTAAGGACATTATGCCATTCACGGAGTTCAGAGTGTAAAATTAGGCCAGGGATTAATCCTTCGTGCCTTTCATATTGTGAAACTACCAAACGTATGCTTTTCTGGTTTCAGATTGCAAAATGAATAAAAAAGTAAAGAGTCATTATAATCCTTAGATTAGACAAGAGCAGTACAACCAGTTTTACCAATATGAACCTGGTATTGGTTAGCATGCAGAGTATAAATTCCCAGGCGTCTGAGCATTATTGAGCACAACTCGATGAAATACACACTAACTCACTTAAATGAGTATGTGTGTTATAGTTTGTTTCATGGCTGAATCTCATTAAGGTTCATTAAGGTTCTTGCAAACACAGCACACCCTGACCAAATTCCATTCCCCAACAGCTAAGCCCTGAACCAAACAACCGGAACTCTTGCAAATCCCAATCAAGCAAGCAATCAAAAATAGGAATTTGTTGTTAAAAAACATGGCAGACAGTAGCCATCCTATGCCAGCAATTTGCCTCATTCAACAAGTTTGATGTGCTCCTGCTACAATAATCATCCGTCAGTAGCATGTTTCTTGATTGATCTTTCGGTTGGGCTGTGCTAAACTGTACAGGTAGCCCTAACAAATAAAACACAATTGAATCAAAGAAAATCAAAAGTGTTTGTACAAATGTCCCTCATTTGCATATATCCTTACTTATTTTACATTTTCACTGACATTCCAGAATAGAGCTGTCGTCATTATTGGAGGAGGGCGGTTGGGAAATGTACTGAACATGGTGAACATGTGCAAACCTCAACAACATATTTAGTCGTAGGTACGCAACGTCATACTCTGTTCTGTACGGAAAATAGAACAAGGATTTGAGAACAAGCTAGCTTTGGTGCTTGGGATGCCTTTAAAATTGTGCAGAACATTCTTTGCATACATCAAGCAGTCAAAGGAGTATTTGTGAATGAGTGAGCTAGTGAGTGAAGAACACGCGATGAGCAAGTTAAGAGCAGACCAGAAGTGTCCTGGCTGTGTATCGAATTCAATAAACACCGCTTTCCATCACAAAGTGGGTTAGTAACAGCACGACAGGCCCACTGAGCTGTTGTGGCTGTTGGCTTGTTGACTTGCTTTAGCAGGTCGGCCTCCTGACCCCCACCAGGGGAGATTCGCCAACGGAATTCTTTCCAAAAAAATAAGAGGTATATCAATATTTTTTTCTTTTTCTTTTCCAAATGATAAACATGTTGCTGAACATCACAGCCCATACTTTTCATTTCCATTCTGAAGCAGTAACAAACACTCGTCACGATGGTGGAACACATTTGCTGAGAAACAGAAACAGAAACTACCAAGTTTGCACCAATTCAGTCGGCATGCCTGTAAAATGTCACCTTGAATGCAAACACCACCGCCGCTCCACCTCACCAACCCCGACACACCACCAAAAGCCTCAGGCAAAGTATTCAAAAGAGGAAAAAGATCTTTTTTAAGGAGTCTAAAGACTCGGAAAGGTATTTTAAAAGCACAGCATTCCTGATTATTTAAACCTGGGACTGCGACGCGACTGAAACGGTGTGTTTGCACACACAAGTGCATGTTGGCCGGTGATGAAATTAGACAGGGACACAGTGGTTGTCCTTGGATACCTGCAAATAAAAATAAAACGGGAGCCAGGCAGAAGGGAGATTGAGAGACATACAGCGAGGCAGAGAGAGAGATAGACAGGGAGGGAAATAGAGACAGTCGAGACAGAAGACAATTGCAAATTAAAGGGACCAATTGACGTTTATAGTCACAGCCCGTCAAGACAATGGGAAAGACGCATAATCAATGATCATATCAGAGACAGGGCCAGACGCAGACGGAGAGAGAGGGATGCGGAATGTTTTAATTACAAGGAGAGGGCCTGGAGGGCTGGGTCAGTGGTGTCACTCTACAGTGAGAGCTGTTCAGGGGGGTCCCGAGGCCCTGCGCACTCCCACCCCCACCCCCCCCCCCCGTCAGCAGGGTACCACAGGAATTAATTCCTGGAAGTACAGTTACGGACCCTATCCGTGAAGACAACAAAATAATGCTGCTCCCTTGTTTATCGACAACATGGCAACAAAGCTGCGGGCCATCTATCTCCATCACCCCCACTTCCTTTCATATGACCATACCAGCGGGCCCCGACCAGCCTGACACCAGTGTGGTGCTCTGGGGAAACCGGAGGTTCCAGCATGCTTCGGCTCACTTGGAGGCGCTGGATTTACCATTAGCTCATTATTTGCAATACTGTACTATGTGAGCATCCAGAGGCCATGCATTCCACGTGTGTGTGTGTGTGTGTGTGTGTGCTCCGTTTTGCCATGAAAATACATACACACACACACACAACTTATCAAGGCAGAGTAAGTGTTAACCATTATTCCATTGCCCCGCCAGTCCGAGTGGTTGAAGAGTGCGTACAGACACATCTGCAGAGGTCCTCACACACTGCTCTCCCACGCAACAACTTTTCGCTCCTTGACGTCACGCAACATGCTGAAAAAACTGCCACTTGTCCAACTTACAATTATAAGCCTGTTAAATTAAGCGGGGTGAGGGAAAGACAAGGTGCTGTTTGTTATTTTTTGGGAGGGGGGGCTGTTTCGCAGAGTGACTCAATCTTAAAGTGGGTTTGGTGGAAATAGAAGCTTTGTGGCGGGAGAAAAAATAAACAAAAAATAATGAAATAACTGCTTGCATTGGCTAGGACTAAGAAAGTGTGTCTGTGTGTAATTGAGTGGCTACGCAAGTGAGCGATTATGTGACAGTACGTAAATGGGTGTGTGTGAGCATGTACGTGTGTGTGTGTGTGTGTGTGCATAAGTGTTAGCTAGAGAGGGCTGGCGCCGTTGTGTGCACTGACGCAATCCATCCAGTAGAAAAGACAGGGGCCTTCAGTTAAGAGGGGACCTGGAGGGGTCCGGGTAGCCCGTGAGGAGACTTTGCGTGCACGCCCACCTGGGGCACAAAGGTTGTTCTCACTGCACTTCACGTGCACAGCGCGTGTCAAAACAGGAGCCTGGGTGGGCGGGGGCGGTCGAAGGTGTGTATGCTACTAGGGGGTCACAGGTGGTCTCTTGTGTCACGGCGCTATTGCACGAGATATGGTCTGAGACTTTTTTCGACATCTGATGTTCAACCGATGCATGATCGTCGACACAAAAGTGTTATACTGGGATCATTTCATTCATTCATAATTCAGAATGGTGTGCTACGCCACTGACTAACCTCCCAGGCCGGTTGAGGTGAGGCGGAGGGCAACCACAACCAGAGTGCTTTATGACCTGCCCGAGGATCTCCCAATCAGCAGGCGATTTCAGGGAGAGGAAGTAAACAAACATGGCTGTGAAAGCGTTCTGCCAACAAGGCACCAAGGCTCTTTCTCTTGTTCCAATATATTTTTGGACAACAAAGGGAGTCTGAGCTGAAGTATTTATTCGCCAAGGAAGCACTAGACGTGAGAAAAAAAAAACACACATGATTGGTCAGGATTAAAACAGAATCCTTTAGGCTGGATACTGGGCCAGGAGCGGGGCTATATATCCCAGGTCAGGGCAGAGGAGAGGCCAATTAAACTGCATGGTTTGTCTTGCTGCTGCACTAAACATGTAAATCAGCATTTCCACTGACAGCGCTAAATACTGGGACCTTGCTCGGGGAACCACACCCCACGCTAGTTTTCCACTTAGAACATGCATGCGGTGTCCTGGGAGGTATAATTCAGTTAGAGAACCAAAGCCCCTCCTATTGAACGCAGCCAAACCGTCCCTGGGGAGGACTCTGCCTTATCTGGCACGGATGCGGCGCATTGAGCGGAGCTGAGGACCGTTCCAACACAGGGAGGGGGCAAGAAACATCAGCCTCCACCCCTGATGTCACTTTGTTCCACTTTTGTGATGCACTCTAATTCAGACCAGAGCTCAACAATAAATGTTGGCCGCCTTTCCCCTGTGGAGGAGGGGGCCAGGGGGTGGGGGGGTGTCTTGTGCAGGAGAACAATGTGCCGCTTGCAGGATGAGACGGTGGTTTGGGAAGGTTTCTGGGGGTTTTTTTGCGCCAACTCAATGTAATCCGTCGTACATGGTGATATATGAGCGATGTCATATCTGGGCGCCCAAAATGAGGATATGGTTTGGTGTTCACCCCAGAGATGTATAAGGGGAGGAATGGGATTGTAGACAGCCCTAACTAGAGCGGATGAAGGCTCGACCACTGGTCCTCAGGCTCCTCTGCAGAAATTAGCATGGACGACTCCTAACAAATGACACACGCACGACTGAAAGTGGCTCTCCTTATCCACACCCTTAAAATGGAGGCACCTTTTATAAAACACATGTACAATACAGAAGACCAGTCATTCTTCAAAGAGTAACTTAGCGCACCACTCTACAATCACAGTCCTTTCTGGTTTTATCGGTGTAACTGACATTTCGGATGTCTGCAAGTCAGACATCCCTCGCTACTGCACTGTCACTTCCTGCCCTGGCCTGGCCTACTGACAGTGGTGTCACTGTAGTCATGGTGACCCGGACAGCTGCTGATGTCACTGTGCATACATACCAAAAAAAAAAAGAGCACACAGACACCATCATCAGGAAATGGCCACCGGCTGCAGTCCTGGATGACATTACAGAGAGGCCCAGTTAGAGAGGCAAACAGAGCAGAATCTCCTCGTCATCTGTCATCACACCCACTGCAGAGCGACGGCGAGCGACCATTTGGGGAAACCGTTTACTGATAAACAATTACATGAATCACGTAAAATAGGATCATCGCGGCTATTCAAAACAAAAGCCTCTGCCCGTACGGTCATCCGACACACACATACACGCACTCAGACAATGCGTAGACCCAGAGCAGAACAGGCGGGCAGACAGCACCGACGGACACACACAGTGCACAAGTGAACACACACACACACACACACACACTTTCTCATGTGCGAGACTGCCCGATACGCCTGCAGTCCATTTCTTCTGCAACACTTCAGCTCAAGCTGTCTGAGGAACCCTTCGACGGGCCCTAAAAATAAACCCCTCTGTGTACACTTACAGAACACTGCAGACAATTGAAGAGCTGGTATTTACAATGTTTGAGGAAAGGGTCCGATACAACTAAACGCGGCGGCGCCAGCACGCCTGCCATCGCGCCCACTCTTCACCCGACATCTCACATATATCCCCCTCTGTGACCTTTTGCAGTAAAACACGTTTACTTTGGCGGGCAGGGCTGTTCATGAGGTAAGCTCAACTCAAATGTGATTTTTTTGTGCAGGAAGGATTTTAATGACAAATACACACAAAAACCTCCCCTTAAAACCAGCTCTCATTGGTGCAGTGCATTGCCACCCCCTCCCACACCCACTGACTGCCCCCTCCCCTATTCTCCAAAAGGTTACTTTTCAATGTAGGTGTGAAAAATGCTTTCTCCCCCCCCGCCCCCAACTCCCCTTCTGCCCCTTCTTGAAAAGATTAGTCCAGTTTTGTTGTATCTTTGGCCACAGTGTATCGAAACATGGCTGCAGATCATGGGGGTGTGTGGAATCAGCAAATGATTCTCCTACCCCGGCTGTGTGAAGCCACGCAGTACAGGCCCAGCGTTTGTATCAACGGATTTATTGTTTAGACACGCCTAATTTGGCATTAGTTTGAATTTAATCGACAGTTGCAAGGACAGGGTAACAAAGGGCTGGTTTAGGCTAAATGTGAGCACTGCCATAGAGAGGAAATGTGCATGTGACAACAATGACATTTGGCAAGTCTGTTGTCAGGCATGCTGCCTTAATGTGTTTAGAGCCACCAACCTGTTTGTCAGGTTATGGTTGCACCAACATATACGCAGAATCCCCATTCTAAGAAAGCTATTGAGATTCTAAATTAGAAAGTGTGTATTTAAAACACCCCGAAAACTTGGCAGCCATGTAACCACATAGAACCATAAAATAAATAAAATTTGTAACCATATTGGGTCCCAGTGTGGTTGGTATGGCTCCTGAGTACAACACTTTCAAAACTGGAACTTTGTTCACAAAATCCGATCAAGAAGCATTGGCAGGTTACACTTAAAAAAAAAAAGGCCAGGTTAAACAGGATACAACTACTTCTATTCAAGGTGATTTTTGGCAACAGACCAATACACCTGATGAGAGCAGGTGCAATACTGCAATAGTGGAGAGGATCTATTAAAATGTACAGGCCTAGCTTACTCCGAGTGCTTCTGTTATTTTACTTTGGAACATGGGCTTATATACAGTATTGTTGACATGATTGTGATCTGTGTGGTGCATGAGACTATGACATATCAAAAGGGCTTACCTATCCTCGTCTTCATCCATGGCTATGGGGATGCCAAACAGGCTGTTGACGGTGGGGGTGGCCAGGTTGAGGCTCCCTGGGATGAAAGGCTGCATGCCATCCATCCCTGGAAAGGCGCTGGCAGTAGGCTGAGGTAGCGCATCGGACGTCCTCCTGCTGTCTTCTCTGTGGCTGTTGAAGCTGGAGGGGGTGACCTGGGGAACACCTCCGGGGCCAGGTGTCTGGCTTGGCAAGCCTGACATCGCGTGTATGTTGTTGGGCACTGCGGCAGGCACGTTGGAGAGGGCACCGCTGTGGGTGCTGGTGGTGGTGGTGGTGGAGGAGGAGAAGGTGGAGGCAGCGGTGACAGCAGGCGCAGGTATGCTGCCCACTCCACCTGAGGACTGAGCCTCCTGGAGGCCAGTGACAGGAAGCGTGGAATTGATGGGGCCTCCACTGCCCGAGTGGAGCAAGGAGCCATGGGCGGTGGAGCCAGCTGAAGTGATGACAGGTGTGGGGCCCTGGCCGACCGGAGGCCCCACAGGGTGGGAGGCGGTGGGGGGGTTTTGAGTGCTTGCGCCTTGGGGGACAAAGTGCTGCTGGCGATACTCTGGCTGGCTGTTTGAGAGGCTAGCTGGGTGGTTAAAGTAGGCTATGTCCTGATGATTCGGCGTGAAAGGTGGCATGATAGGAGACTTCTGCAACATGGCACCATGGGGAGCACCGTTAAGGACACCGGGGAGTGGACTCTGAGGGGTAAGGGCCTGCGTAGTCACCTGGCCCTGCGGATAAGGTGCCTTGTTCAAATACCCGGTGGGTTGGAAGGCACTTGCTCCGCTCCCGATCTGGGGGGCTTGGACATAAGCTGGGGGAGGTTGGCGAAGCCCAGAGCTTTCAGAAGCATTCTCCGGAGCAGAGACCGCATTGGGGACCACCACTGAGCTCCCAGTGGCCCCGAAACCGCTGTCCCGGTCCATACTGTGATCCAGGGTCACAGCTTGCTTTATACTGTCAACAGTTCTATTAAGGGCGGAACTGTCAGAATCACGGTCATAAAACTCTGTGCACGTCCATCGACCACGTCGGAAGGGCTCTCCAGTACCATGGTCAAGTTTGATGACCCTAAAACGGGAACTACAGCTGACGGTAGATATGGAACTAGTGGCAACCGGGGCTGTATTAGTCACGCTAGGCACAGCTGCAGGCGAGGCTGTGGTGACCGCTGCCGACTGGGTGGATGAGCTAAGAACAGTGGGCTTACTTGTTGCCGCCATGGGAACCACACTTTCTACGGCCGAGGAGGTGACATGACTAGTCGCGGTACTTTTGATAAAGAAACCACCGTTAATAGGTCCCGTAACGGCAGGCTGACTCTCGTGTGCTTCGACGCTGTTTAAGGTTTCCTCGGATGAACTCCTGTCACACACCCCTAGGTCGGCACGGGAAACGTCAAATATTTCCGAAGACACATCCTCTGTCCGGGACTCGTCCGGGTCATCCAGGCTTTCGGTGTCGTCAGTGATGCTGCTGGCGGCCACCTGAGCCTGAGTCACACTGGTGATCTGGAAGCAGCTCTTTTTCTTTGCTGGCATTTTCGACATGTTGAATATCTACTTCAATCGATGTGGACTAATTCCAGACACAACAACTAGTTTAAATAACTTATCTTAGAGCAATTCACAGTTGAGAAATATGACACACAAACGTATGCGACATGTTCACGTCTTCAATCTCTCTTACGACGTGGAGAAAGTATGCCAGTGTTGGCAGATGATCAGTCACTCCGTACTGCTGTAATACTTCCACACCTACCAGTGACAAGACTCGACTCTCGGGTCCGGGGCTTTCCAAACCCCGGCTTGCCTTTCTCCTCTGACACAGTCTCGGCTCCGAAGTTGAAGGCAGGGCCCTCTAGCAGTGCTGGATCACAAGCTGCTCCCGGTACTTTTATCCCAGGCGGGCCTGTTCTCAACTCACTCTCCCTTTCAGCTAAGGCATATATATGTTCAGCTAACCAGCTAAGTTAGCCGACGATAGCTAGTTATTTCCCTTACCTCGGTACAAGTATGTGCCACATCATGATGTAAACAAACCCATATTGTCCATTTAATGTCCAAAAGGTGGCTATCGGTGCGCCAATAAGAATATACACTTCTTAAACTTGTAAAGTTTAGCCTCTCGCTGTTTGGATACTTCACTTTGAGGAGCTGCTAGAGCTAGCTGACAGATATGTACTTCACTTCTGTGGCAGTCACAGCGAGCTAATATGCTAACTGCCTCTCTTCCTCTAACCACCCGCTACTCGACAAGATGGCAAGAGCGAAGTGCACCCTGGGAGAGCTGCGATGCGTTATGTTGCGTCTGCGTTACGCAGGTCGCTAGAGGAAATGAATGCTGAATCCCTGCCGTCGCGCAACCACACGAATCAATGAAAAGTCATTATTCAGTTACTCTATCGGTCGCTCTTTAATGTTCTGATGTTGTAAGATTTTAGGGGATAACCTTGAACATGCTTTGTAAGAGCATGCAAAAAAGGCAAAAAAAAAGGACAATCCACTGATATTTGGCATTTTCTTTAAATTATCACTCGGTCTCTCATTCCTCGGGAAATACTTTC
>JAOTIX010000016.1:4122094-4132386 GCA_027123715.1 Gaidropsarus macrophthalmus
CCACCCCCCCCCCCCCCCCCCCCCCCCCCCCCCCCCCGCCCCCCCCCCCCGCCCCCCCCCCCCCCCCCCACGGCGCATATAAAAGTATCAAAGTATCAAAAGTATCTTGTTGACCATTTAAGCCAGCAACGTGTTACGAT
Source organism: Gaidropsarus macrophthalmus (assembly GCA_027123715.1). Lineage (NCBI taxonomy): Eukaryota > Metazoa > Chordata > Actinopteri > Gadiformes > Gaidropsaridae > Gaidropsarus > Gaidropsarus macrophthalmus. The sequence continues at coordinate 4,122,235 of JAOTIX010000016.1, forward strand.
AATAATCCTAATAATAGCAAAATCCTGGTGTGAGTAAAATTCCGCGGGTGGCGCATTAGTAAGACCAACACCTTAATGTATTATCACTACTGCTAAACCTTGGACGTACCACATCTAATCATGCAGAGTATTCTTTTTCTTCACTCACCAATAATGGTCTCCACATACTCTGAGTCGTCTGTGACGTTGAAGAGGTCACCAGCCCCCAAAGCGTAGTTGAGGGATTCCTCAAAAGCTCCCAGGTGATAGAACACCTTTGAGGCCACCAGTGCGGCAAATTCTCTGCTCCTGAATGTTTCATCCTCATACAAGACTTCACTGTAACAGAGGGACAGATTACATGACACATTTCAAAAGATTACAATATAACGCAATAAGAATGTGTTCGAGGTTAAACAAACTGGAGTTTGTTTCAGAAAATCTATTCTTCCAAATCATGTGGAGAAAAAGGTACAAAGGGGAGTATAACTTACATCTTGTCTACGGATCCTGAAATCTCAGCCCAGAAGTCATTGACAATGGAGTTCAGCTTATGCAGCGCAAACTCCTGCAATACGCACACATACATGGGCCATGTTAAAGGAATTGAGCGTTAAGAAATTAAGAAATGTGTAGTGCAGAACATACCATAAACAAGGTACGAAATTATTGTTTGAATGATTTCTGTAATGACCCAATTTGTTTCTAATGCATTAGACTACCAGATATTGTATGTTATACAGTATATTGTTTATATATTCCTTAATGTGGAATACAAGTTTAACTGTTTGAAATGTTCACTACCAGAACGTGGTTGCTTTGAATGGATAGAGCATAAATCGGTCAAGCAAGTCATCGTAGCTTGTCATGCTAGCACAACAACCAACTCGTATTAACTCATACCTTTAATCTGGGCTCCTCCTCATCCAGGAGGGAAATTATTCCAGCTGAAAGAAAACAATTACAATATTTTTGCAACTATTGGATAATATTCCAGAGATCCGAATCAACATCACACACAACACTGACGATATCTCAACAATACAGCATCAGTGATCACTAAACTTCAACGACAGCGCAGTATCACAATAATACGTTTAATTCATAGTATATATGACAACTGATATGTTCAAATACCATTGTGGTTCAAAAGAAGCTGTTAAAACTAAATGAATACAACATTAGAACCCCGTTTACTTGCTTTAGCCGGCTAACTGACACTCGCTAACCGTGTGACTCAGCTAAATCAATGGCTACTAACACCACCGTCCCCGCTTGAAAATAATGCCTTACGACCTACCGGCAGATGTGATCATGATTGTATCTTTGCTTCCTCCTTAACCCCACAAGAACGTTAAGATCATATGCGTTTTGTGAGAGAATGTGGAATGATGTCTCAATATCTAAAGTACTGCATGCACATCCGCTGCTAAGTTATTTTTTTGTCTAACTGCACTAGTCCCCTACAAGGACCTGTAATGTCGAATCCTGGTTTGTGCCTGACTAAAATTGCAACTTATTTATAATAATATCATTCTGAATGAATTGCGAGTTCTTCAAAACTGTCTAAATATAGATAATCATGAATATGAATTTAATTGCGTCAATTCAAGAATCCAACCACGTTCATATAATTAACGCTATTGTATTCTACAATCCGGCTTCTCGACGGCCTGCTCCTCGTGAATTGGCTCAGTAGGTGAATCACATCGATTGTAGAAATGAATGGCACATTATAAATATGTTAAACTTCTTTGTACGTTCTCAACTCCCTCCTAATTCTCATCTCTAATAATTGTGCTCATAAATTCCTTGGAGATTAGATTCCTTTTTTAAAGCAATGTGAAAGGTCTTGTATTGAAGAGTGCTATATAAACTTGCCATTCCTCACTTTGTTTGCAGGCATATTTTAAAGTCCATGAAACCAATTAATATAAATGTAAATATGATTTTTATGTATTTAGATTAATTGTATTCATGTACAATTTTTCGTCATCCACGGGTTGCATGCATTCATTGATTTCAATAGGGAATTAAAATAAAACACCAAAAACGATATCCAGAAGGGCAGCTACCAAGGGTCTCCAACAGCATCAGGTCATTAAAACATGGCTCCTACTATAAAAGCTTCGCAATATCATGACCTTTCAACATATCTTTATACTAGTGTGTGTTTTTTTGGGGGGGGTGGGGGGTAGTATGGTCAACATAAATAAATATATGTTAATGATGTAGGGGACTGGTTGAAAGGTGATGATGTAGGGGACTTGATGAAAGTCTACAACACAAAATGGAATACTCCAAAGCATGCATTATTGTGTTGTTGGGTTTTGTAATGTTTCATTGTTATCTGGCACTTAATTGTTTGAAATTGAAATTGAAATTGAATGCTTTCAGTTTTTTTGGAATGTGAACCCTAAAAAAAGCCAACATTGCATTGTTTGCTACTTTTTATTTATATAAATATGCATACTATTGCAGCATACGTGATCATAAATAAAGGTTAAAAACAATGTGTCACATTTTAATCAGTTTTGTCACATTAGTGCAATTGTTAATACTGGTCATGAAAGGCACTTTTTTTTATTTTACATTTAAAAGAATATTCTTTCTATTTTCACTTTTGAAAGAAGAACAAAAAAAGTGATACGAGTAATGCTTTCTATGTTGAAGTTTTTCACGTTTTTTGACAGATTATGACTAAAATAAATATTATCAGTGGCCTTCAGCTAGAAAATGTACCTAGGCTTTCCTATGAATGTATGAGTGCTATGTATGAATGACAGTGCTGATCTGTCAGCACTGGCTAGCAGATTATAATGTCACGACATATAAGACAACAGAGGTGACTTCAACCTAACCGTGTCAACATTATGCCACAAAGTTTAACAAAATTGGGTTCTTTTATGTTCCTTGCATGCTGTGAGGTGTTACTCAACAGTGAAAATAATATCCATTCAGGTATCTAAAATTCCCTTCAATCCGTGTCACCCTGTCAAAAATCCACAGCAGTTGTTCCACATTTTGCATGCGATCGAGTAGCCACAGAACTGGTTTTCAGGGGAATTCCTTCCTCCAGACTTCCTGTGTCACCTGTAACAAAATCGAACAGAGCAATGTGTTATATTTGTTTGATAGCCGCCTATGGTGCTTGAATTGTATAATTTGTAATCTTACAAAGAGAGATTAAAGCCTATAGATTAAAGCCACCCCTCATTGCTCCAATTAGGTGCCAGTGCCATGTGGAGTTCAAAGGCACAACAAGAACATTGAAATTCTAGAATTAGAATCATCCTTTAAAGTTTAACACATCATTGTTGCAAACTTTTTACCAGCCAGAATATGTGTCAGAAACCACGACAGCATGGTTATCGACAGAAAACATGGTTTATGATGAAGAGATACAATACATACAGCCAATCGATAGCCCAGACATACAGGAATTGAGCAGTGTCCCTACCTCTTTGCTTACTGGTTGAAGAGCTGCAGACATGTCCCCGTGGTTCTCTCCTGACAGGCCAGGGTAAACACCGGCATGGCCAACTTGAGGATTGAACCCCATTCATTGTATGGTCTGAAAATGGCAAAAACAAGTGTTTGGCTGTTGGCGGCTCTATTGAGAAGCTCATTTATGTGCCATGAATACCCCTTTTGTTCCGAGGTGTATTGTAGCCAAGCCTGGGAAAAATAAACTTGTGTAAATTGATGACTGGTCTTGTGAGTGTCATGGACTGACCTACATAATATGAATACATTGGCAGTCAGATGAAAGTTTACAGAGCCACATTTATGAAGTAAATCCAACTTTAGCACACTTAAACTTCATATAAAACAAGTTATACCTGCTGCTTGAGAAGCATACCAAACCCTGCATGCGTTTTCCTTGATTGCAATGACTTTACTCTTCTTGTTTGGTATAAAAGCGCCAACCCAGATTGCCTCTTGCAGGTGTTTCCGAAATACTGAGCGAATTAAATGTTCAAGGGATTCAACGCATTGTTGCGTCTCGCCACATTCCACTGTGGTGTGTACCAAACCCATAAGGACGGGCAGCGGGTTCGCACGTTTCGTACGTGCACGCACGTCTTTCAAGATTTCCTTTACACACGCTTTTTTAGACACTCCCTTCAGAAATTCCTGCTTAAAAATAAATATTATGACAGGTGAGGCTATTGTTCTGTGTAGGCCACTCATGTTTATGCTTTTGACTGCCGTTCTTTGAAGGTCTCCATTGGGTGTCTGCCGAAAATCCTCCCCCGTTGGCTTGACCACAATTCCAAAATCCATAGACGACTCCGAGAGTTGCTTTTCTTTAGGTGCGGTTGTGTTGACCGTTTCAGTCTCGCAGACTATTCCGTTTTCATTGAGTGTGTCCCCGTAGCTTTCCGGGGAGGACGGGTTCTTCTCTCCGCTTCGGTTGTTGTTCCTGCCGGGGTTCTCATTTCTTGCTGAATCTGTGTTCGAGTTGTTAAACATTTCTTGGATGAACTCCTGCATGATTCCAGTTTCCTTCTCTTCGCTGTTTTTGCATGTCTCACTGATCAAATATAGCTTATCTCTTCCGCCAATCTGAGAAATAACCTTTTGAAAATCCCTTTCCTCTGTAGAGAGCATGTCATCAATGGCAATCGGGCAAGCCATGATGGCCGTTTTGCAGAGACACGAGAACACACAAACGATCAGCTTGACAAGTCTTCGTAAAATTAAGTTTATATACAGAGGTCGTTCAGAAAAGACAACCCCATCCTCTCACGGCCAGTGGAAGTGCAGCACAACTCTTCCACGCTTGGGGAAAGGAAATGACAGCGGAGTAGGCGGGCAACACGACACTACAATTCACGATGCTATTGGCTACTAGTCTACTACGTTTAATGGGCGTGGTTATCTGAAAGTGCAACGTATACATAACATAATTAGGAGTTAATCTTTAATTAAACGCATATATTCACACAACAACATTGTCTAACGTGTATCATAAACATCGTGATGGCATACAATAGACAATACATGTGCATACACATTTACAGATATCGTACATTATTTGATATATGTTCATGTTTTGTAAATATTTCGAGGGGTCCTTGAGCAGGCAATGGATGATGAAATCTTAAGGTGCAGAGTCCAGTAGCTTTATTCCTAATATTTGCATTGAAAAAAGTCCTTTCTCCCCCCCTAGGTTGTAGAGTCCTGGCTGCTCAAACATAAAAGGGAAGAAGAATACAAAAAAAATCAGTAAATGAGCTGCCTTTTTAATGTTGTACAATATTAGAATTACTATTTTTATTTCATTTTTTAATTAAATATGTTTCATGCTCAACATTTATTTTTGGCCCCCACTGGCAGTCAACTCAACTACCTCTAGTACCCGCTGCTTTAATCCTATAATCCTCCTTGGTCTATTCTTCATTTCAAGGTGTTGTCGATTTCACATTCCAGCCAGCCTGATTGAATTACACTAGAGTAGAATGGCTAGTAGAATGGCTTTAGCCAAGCAAAAGCCCTACCTGCCTCCCATTGAGTGGGGCTGCTTCATTGTTTACTGATGAATGAATGATAAACTAGAACGGTTGACCAACACTAATAAGGAGAATAGAAACAACAGGCTGACCTTTAGACGATGTGATATTTGAACACAAGGCCTGTGTGTTTCGACACAAACTGAGATTTATTACATCGCCTGTTCAGTGCAAACTATAACTGACAGATGAAATAACACTACTGATTTGCTCTTGCAGCATCAAGATTTAAATGGGGGCCTATAAAGCTGGCCACTCAGAGGTTTTACTGTCAAAGAAGTCATGGGGTGCGGCAGCGTTTCTAAGATGAAGTGTGTGTCCTAAGTGTACTGACCTCCCTGTAAAGGGCCATCAGTAACTCTGGGTCCAGAGACATATTTGAACCTCGAGCAGACACATGGAGAGTGTAGCGAACTGCAGAAAAAGAAAAATATACAGCGAAACAAATCGTAAATGTATTGCATCATAATGATACGTCAACATCCGTTCAACCCATCCTATGATGTGTGTCTATAGTATTTATTTTCTTCTGTTGGTTGCATTTTTTGTTTTCTTGAAAACACTAAACTACAGCACTTCACAGTTTATCTACCTGGCAATCATTCACAGAAAAGGGGCATGGCTTCATAAATAGTATCTTAGACAAAGAGACAAAGATATACAACCGGTCATTTTTTTCGATGACATCAGGTCTCTGAGCGAGGATAGGTGTGTGACTGTCAGAATATTCGGTGGCAACCTAGAAATACTCTGAGCTGCAGTCAAGTGGTCTGCTGCAGCATTGTTCGGAGGATCTCCTTGCACAACTGTGAACATATCACACACATGCAGTATTATCTTCCAAATATATATATTTTAACCCATGGGAGGAGTGTTTGTTTATAATGCTATTCATCATTTCACCTCAACAACAAGCAGAAACAAAGCATACATATAAGATGAAAATTGATTAAGAAATTCAATCAGCAAATTATTGTTGCAGTTTTTCATGTGATTTGGGCGTTGCCTCTTTACCTGGCCTAGTTTAGCCCGTACAGCCTGAAATGTCAGGCATTTGTCAGAAACTGTGTCCTCTCAGAATAACAAAGCCAACAAAGTTTCAAGTGTTTTTCATATATACTTCTATAATACATCTTAACCACACATCTATTTATGAAGCACAAACTGAAATAAACAATACCAAGTACCTTCTCCAAAGGTATCTCTGGGCATAGCAACATAAAATATTGGTATAACAAATGATAAAAACAATATAGTGTATATAAATATATATTTATTTGCTAGATTGCTTACCTTGTGCGTTTAACGCACAGTTTCTGAGCAGTAACCAGCACAGCACTACATTACGGAGAGAGTTGCTTTGTTGCCACAAAGACACAAAGTAAATGTTTTTATGCATCATTCCGAACAGAGCACAGCACCAGACACTGTCCAAGAGACTATAGAGCAGCAAGAACTAAGTTGAGTTGTTCATATTAGATTCACAACCACACCCAGAGTTTCAGGTTATCATATTTCATCATCATATTTCTACAAACAGGAATTGAATATATTTGACCCCATTCTGTCTCCCAGTACTGCAGAATTGTACTCGTAAATGGAAAATGGCTTGGGAGGGGGACAAATGATAAGAGTGAATAAAGCAAAATGAATAACATGGTTTATTGTTAGAGTATTATAACATATATTATTATCCTAAATGCCTGCCTCAATCACTATTAAATGAAATAAATTCCAATTTTAGTGCACAGCATGATTACTGATCATGGTTCCATATAACCCCGATTCAGAAAAGTGGAATCCGGTTTTAGACTCGAAAGATCAGTTCTTCGATTATGAATCTGCATGCATTACTTCTTCTCTTTCTGCATTCAGGTTTAATTATTCGTCTTTTCACAATGTGCGTTGCTTTATCGTTTGCATTTTTCACCGTGTTCCCTTGTTACCACGTGTTTGGTTCTTATTAAGGACCCGGTAGGATTTGGTTTGCATTCTTGTCATACCTTGTGTTGACCGTGTCAGTCTGCTAGTAGCACCTAAACTCCGATGTTAAGCCTTTCAGATTTTAACAACGGGTGTTTTCAGCTTGTGCAGTAGGCCATCATTGATAAACGTGTGATACCTATAGTGTTGTAGTTTCCTAAAAAAACAAAAAACAAAAAACATGGATCTAATCAGACTGACATTCAGGCTCCAACAGTACTCAATTACGGTGACATTCATTAAAGTTTAAACCATTTCGTTCCCCAGCTTCCAAGCAAACAGGGCCCTCTTGTGGAGATTTCTGGTAATTGAACTACCTCAACTCTTTTGCCTTTGAAATTATACATAAATAGAATATGGTATTTTATTTAGTGCTGAATTGATTCATTAATTCAGCAATTAAAACAATATAACGAAGCTTAGGCATCATGTAACCATTACATCATATTCGATTGAACATATTTGATTTGAATTCTATTAAGCATATGTTTCTCTTCTGTTAAAACTGCTAGGCTAAACTTAAAACCGGAGATGGTAAGAGCTTAGCATTATAATTCGTAGGTCAGACATGCATGTGAACAGCTCACTCATGGAGACTGGCGACAGCTGCATTCTGGTCACTGGCCCCTGGGCCTCCGTCAGCTCTGACCCGGTGGAGGTTCTCGTCCTTCAGCTGATGCTGATTCTGCACCCTCTGGATGGCTCTGGGGCCAAATAGCTGAGTAAGCAGAACCTCCATGCAAGAGCCCTGAAATATTCATCATCCTCCTTCCCTAACAACCAGTTTGTGACCTTTTTCCATTTGTAAAACTGGATTCAGCCTTAGAAATACAAGTGAGAAATACAAGTAAAAACTACAATCTCTGTCATTATGTTATGCAACTAACCATGTAGTTGTTGGGGTTTGCCCATTTACCAATTAAAACCTCAGTGACCTTTCACACCACAAAGAAGATCTCAGACTGCCACTTAAAGTCTGCAACAGCAGGCAGCATGTTAAATAAGATTGACTAATTAACTATTTGTCTGGCATATAGGCAATATTGTCTTTCTATGCTCCCTACTTTTAGGTTGAGCACCCTGCAAAGATCCAGGTCTGCTCGGCTGCATCCCAGTTGGCCTTATTGAGGCAGCGCTGACCACTTACAGATCCCTGAGACAAGCCTACCAAGCTGGTACCCACTCTCCCTGTGTGACCATACCCAGTGAAGAACACTCATCCCCCAGCTCCTTCCTGCAACATTGACATATAAACTATGGCGAATGGCTGCGTTCCATCCAACTGTTCCACAGAGCTTTAACTGCAGTATAAACACAAACATGGATAAGAGGCTAACAACCAAGGGTATCTTATCTTATCTCTGGCTGAGACTCATCTAGCCCTCGACTGTAGTGTGGAAGCCTTCAGGATAGTCTTCCCTGAAGACTTGTTAGTTGAACACACAGATGGAGGTTCTATGGATCTTCCATGGAAGCAGGGACATCTTTGATACCTTTCTCCACCCTGGGCCATTGTCCACCCGAATGTCAAAATCCATGAGGGAAAGCAAAACAGGGGAGAACATGTGGAACATGGTGGGTGGAGGTCTGTGCCAAACCTTAGAAGAAGAAGAAAAAGAAATAGAAGAAGAGCTTTTAAAATCTTTATACTGTAAATGATATGAACATATTTTTTCTTAAGTGTTCTTAACATCTGAAATATCTACTATTGTTATTGTTAGTTGTCTGTATTTTTTAATTAAAAGGATTTTTCATCCTTTTCAGAATCAGAATCAGAATCGTTTTATTCGCCAAGTAGTTTACCTATACGAGGAATTTACTGTGGTTGATGGTGCATACATTTAACATACAAGTAATAATAAGAGTTGATTTGAACATCAGTACTATCTGTCCCAATGTTTAAATTGTTCTATATTATCCCAAACTATTATATACTACTTGTTGTCGACACCTAACCTGTAACCTAACCTTTCAACCTGTCTTGAAACCTAACTCTGTATTTGTAGAACTGTATTTGTGGAAACAAATCAGGACGCAAAGCAAAGTCTCTTATTTTGAAACCGGAAACGTTGTAACAACGTCGCCATGGATACACGTAAACCCTGCCAGTTATAAACAGTTAGCTAAGATAACTCAAATAATAGCATATCGGCGGGCGATGGAAGGATCCGATTCAGTCGGAAATACATACCATTTGCGACCAAATTACCAACGGAAGTGAGTCGATTAAGTAGATAGCGAAATAGTGTAGTCTCTGCTTCGTTTTGAAGACTTAAATAATCATCTTAGCAACTCACTATCGGCGGTTTTAAGTAACACAAAGTACTTTCCTCTCTAGCACCGCGTCGGCTAACAACAACAACCGTTTTGATTTGTTACTAACTAAGTTACCGAATGCAGGTTTAAGCCAGCCATTGTAAAGGCGTGTATTCGGGAGATCTTACGTGAGCAGTTGTCCGGAGTACAGTATGAGCCAGAGGAGGTGCCTGGCTTGTGTTGTGCTCTGGCTGAGACCGTTAAGAACAAATTAAAAGGTAAGTACAGCCCTCTAGTTTATTGTATTGCATTTTTTCCTCACATTACCTTACAATATCTCCCTCTGTCACACACACACACACACACACACACACACACACACACACACACACACACACACACACACACACACACACAC
>JAOTIX010000016.1:4139372-4149913 GCA_027123715.1 Gaidropsarus macrophthalmus
ACAGCATGGAGGCCTGGTTGGCCAACGCCGTGCTGCGGTGCTCCGGCAAAGGATAGGCTGACACCTAAGGGAGAGAGTGACAGCGAGAGACAGAGAGAGAGAAAAAGACAGAGAGAGACAGAGAGAGAGGGACAGAGAGAGAGAAAGAGACAGAGAGAGACAGAGAGAGAGAGACAGAGAGAGAGGGACAGAGAGAGAGACAGAGAGAGAGAGACAGAGAGAGAGAGAGAGAGAGAGAGAGAGAGAGACATACACACGACATTGTAAGAATTATTGTCTGCAATAAAATAAAAAAAATTGTATGGTAATGTTGAAGTAATCTATTAAAAAACGTGTCACACATTCAAAGGAAGTACTGATTATACGTAAAGCACAAGGGTAGATTGTTGACTGTCGGTTCATTACGGTACATCACACCGGCGCGTCGGCCATGTTTTTTCTGACCTGGTTGTAGATGTCGTCGGAGCGCAGTCTGCCGATGACCATGCTGACGAAGGTCTGGCTGATGGGGACCCTCTGGAAGTAGCTCTCAGGGTAGCCGAGGGGCCGCCTGGCCCCGGGCTGGCTGGAGTAGCCCGTGCTGCGCAGCAGCTTGCAGATGTCATCCAGGTTGGAGTCGGCCGACGAGCGGGCCGCGCTGGAGAGAGAAGGGTTACGACATGAATCAGAATACCACTTCATGGAAAACTTCTTGAGCGACACTTTCCAATGAGCAAGAAATATAACGATCTCCAGTCGATCTAACATGACGCCCAGTTTTTTGAGTGACATGAAGCTCAAAACACACACACACACACACACACACACACACACACACACACACACACACACACACACACACACAGACACACACAATTTGATGTAAATACACCACAAATCAACAAAGACCTAAAAAGAAAAAACAAGCACCTGTACAAACAATACCGGACATTAGCAGCACAGCGCAGAACAACGCATTAGGTTTAAAGGGCCACTCTGATACTATTATCTGTGGTCCTACAGTACCGTTGGTGGCCAGCAGGGACACTTTGATACCAGGGTCGCTCAGCTTGATGAACGGAGAGTGTCCCTGGGACGGGTCTCCCTCTCTGGCCAACAGCAAATTCTTGGCACAGATATTTCCATGGACTATGTTCTTCTCGTCCTGCAAGGAATTTCATGAATAAAACAGGTCATGATTGTTGGTAAAAAAATGAGGTTATGGTTTTGGAATGTTCAGTGTTTACCTAATAAAAGCTGAGGTGGGGGAGCCTGTACCACTCCTCTACAAGTTAGTTGTAAAATACAATAAGTCACCTATCAGGACTATCAGGATGATTATCAGAGCAACGCAACCTTTTCCTGTCAATTGTGTTGTCTGTTCCTGTATAAAATAATTTCCTTATGGACATTTATGGTAACTTTACACTGAACTCTTCGTTTTGAATCAGATACCTACTTCAATTATGTGATGTGAAAGGTTGTGTGTGTGAAAGGTTGCCAGAGACAAAAGAATTTCATTGCCAGTGACTGCTCTGTAATTACTGCGCATATGACAATAAAATAATCTTGAATCTCTTGAGAATCTTGAATCTTGAATCTTGAATCTTGATATATTTGTTGATATGATGTTTATGGTGTTTCTCGTAAAAGAGATGTGAATAAATTTCTTTCATTTTTCTTTTCCTTCACTTTTTCTTCCTGGGAGACCAGCACTGACATTGTGTTAGAATAGCGCCATTGATTCAACCTTGTTCATCTTACCAGAAAGTTGAGTGCTAACGCTAGCTGTTTTGCTATGTCAAGTTTGCAGCTCACTGACACGGAGCTGTGTCTCCTCAAGTAGAGGTCGAGGGCACCGTACTTCACCAGCTCCTGCACCATGATGTCTGCGGGGTGGGGGGTGGCAGAGTCAGCAACCGTGTGTGTGTGTGTGTGTGTGTGTGTGTGTGTGTGTGTGTGTGTGTGTGTGTGTGTGTGTGTGTGTGTGTGTGTTACAAGAGGGTAGTCTAGTGGTTAGAGTGTTTGACTTCCAGCTTAAAGGCAGCAGATTTCAACCCAATGTCATCAGTCTACCTGTAGGCAAACTTAGGCAAGATTATGTTACACCCCACCTTTATGACGAGTACCCAAAACAAATTCACTGGTAGCGGCTTATCAGTAGTTGTCAGTGGATTATTACCATTCATTACCAGTGCCAAGTTTCTTTGGAATTGCATGATACAAATATGGAAATTATCTGGAAATGTATGGATTTACAAGACTGATTCAATGTGTTTCATCAATTGTGTAAATTGTTGGTATACAAATTGAATTAAAATGAAGTATTTATTTCCATTATTTACTTTATCCAGTGACTGCAGTAACCACTTTAGAAGACTATTTTGGGAGTGGGAAATTAGATGCTAAGTTTTTTAATATGTTGTAAATCCAATAGGATTTGACAATTGTTCTGAAGACAATTTTCTCAGATGAATATAATTTAAAAACTGCATAATTATCCACTTGCTGTTTAAAGCACATGTGTTGATCTGTTGGCTGGTGCTGGTGTCTCACTTTTTGCTCCGTGGACACTCACACCATGGACGTGCAGCAGGTGCTTATAGGTGATCTGACTCATCATGCTGGCTGCCTCAAAGAAGGCCTTGTAGTAAGAAACAAGATAACAAAGGGAATAAAACAAAGAAGAGGGAAGGGAAGAAAGAAAAGCAAGATAAGAAAGGTCATTAAACAAACACAATGGAGGAGAAGAAGAGGGAGTATTGCCATTAATCTCATTGCAGCTGTTATAATAGTAATAATATATCCACTTGAATACTCCTGAACTGTCTCTTTACTTTGCTGCTGCTCACTCTGAGTACAGAACGTAGGAATGAAATATCGGAACTAGGATACCCTTTTTCTTAAAGGATCAATTACAAAACGGGAACTTGATAACGAAATTACAGCCATTGTAGCCATGTTAAAACAACTGAAATGTGACCTGAAGCATGATAAAGGAGAAGGAGAGTACTGACCTCCCAGTAGTTCTTGTGGTGGGCATCCAGCACCTTGAGGAGGACCTGCATTTGGAGTTCCTCTCCCTCCCTTGTGTCCACCTTGGTTCCCCTGAACACACGGGTGAAGGAGCCCTGGCCCAGACATTCCTCCTGACATGACACACTGACGGTTTAGACACGCATCCATCGAGAACATGCCTTTTAGCACGTAGGCATTTGGTGATGTGTGAGGTCATTATGTGCAATGTGGTGGCCATTATGGATAGGATGCTCAGCACTGAAATGTCAAATACTGAATAGTAATGATAATTTCATTTTTTACCTCAATGAAAGAGAAACTAAAATTGTATTTTGCTGGGAGTACAGCCGTGTCACATTCAATAATGAGCGGTTAGGAGTTAGGACATCCTGCTGAGGTGGGTGGGGGATTGAACATTTGATCTTCCTGCTGGTATACACAAGATCCTATCAACTGCCATGACTATTATCCTACACCATAGAGTTGCATGAGGGTGTTGTATGTGTAAACTGTAATGATGCAATGTTTATTAGGGAATTCAACATTGGGCATTAGTATCGTGTGGTGTGGAAATGCTTAGAGTTTATGTTAGGTCCCTGAAGATATAGCTTGGGTACTCTGGGGATGTTTTGAACAACTGATTGCTAACAGTGGACATATTGACCTGGAGTCCTACAGATTGAAAAACTGATTCATTTGGACTCCAAGTCTTTTGTCTTTCAAACCCCCATACCTGATGGTGTTTTTTGTTGTCTGGATCTACATTACATTTCTCTACACTACATTTGCAAACAGATTGTTACTGAGAACCGTTTGAAAAAAGTATCCAGTCTCTGTATTTTGACAGTTTTGCTAGAAAAGTATTTTGCCATGTTAGGACCGAAACTACTTCCACTACCGCATTCCATGAATAGAATAGTAGAAATAGAAGGTGAGCAGCAGAAGAAGTTCCTAAATGCATCCTACTAGCGTAGGAGTAGTTGATTATATGTGTTTCATACATACCCACGAGAGCTGTTCGTATTTGATCATTTGGAACTGGATGTTAGGGAATTTGTTTGGTTCAGGTTTTGCCGAACCTTGCGTTTGCACTGCTCCTCTGTTGCGTATGATGATGAGATTTGTGAACTCTGTGGTAAAACAAGGCCGAGTCTGAGTTTGAACCAACGGAACCCGTGTACCAGTTCCAGCTTAGTGCTAAATACTAGCAGGTTGATGAGCTTAGAACCAAGGTGGCCCCCAGGTGAAGAGACGGTTACTGAATGACATACCTTTAGCTCGAGGTGGGCAGCAGCAGTTTAGTTTGACTGGCACGTCGGCAAGAAGCAGCATGTTTTTTTTGTAGTGATTGGTTAGGTCATTGAGGCTGTAAAACGTATTTTGGACGCCAAGGAGTGTGTACTCGTCATTGCTCTTACTGATGAGGCAGTCTTTGTAATCCAGTCCAAGTGACGTCTGTGGGAAAAAAGCATATTGATGTAGCTTTTGCTCAAATAAACAAGTCGACCAAAATGTGTATTGCTACATGTAGGAATAATATTTAAGGAAAAGAGATCAATATATTGTTAAATAAATGTTTGTTAACGTACATTTAATGTATACATTTGTATACTGTATATACATTTATTATGTAGGCCTATACTAACCAACTCGACGAAAAGCGCTACAGCTGTTATGTCTGTGACAGATTCAATGACAGATAGAGATCAATTTAATGTCTGTGAGTGTAATTTAGCCATGAATTGTCAAAACAACCAAAAAAAGACAGCCAGCAATTAAAGGGCAAATAAAAAAAATAATACATTTAAGCATGGCATGTTGGACACGTGCATTTTCTGAAGAAAATGCTCTGTATTCACAGTCCATGCACCGCCTGCCACACACACTGTCTACCACACGCACCGCCTACCACACACATACACACTGAGCACAGACACACACATAGGTTCCCACATGCATAGGAACACACAGACACACATAGGCAAACACAACCCAACAAACACACATATACACACATACACATGCACTCAGACATTCATAAAGGCAGACACTCTTTTAATAACAGAGGCCGTTTATGGAGAATTTGGCAGCCCCTAGTGGCATGGTGGTGTAATATGTTTGAGAATTCAGAGTAATTGCTTCAGAAGCAATGACTTTAATTGAGACTGACATCATGGAATGAGCGATTGACACAAAACATTGCACACGTTGAGGGAGGGACCCTCTATGTGTGTGGCAAGTTTCAAGTTCAGACCACCTTCTTAAGCAGACTTGTGATCGTTGTTGTGAATTAGCGGTTAGCTTAGCATAAATTAAAATTGACGTGATGTCATTAATTGACCGATTTACTAGAAATGTTTTACACTTATTACGAGTACATGTACCCACACTCAATATAAGTTTCAACTGTCTGGCTCATTGTGACTGAACATTTTTTAAATTCTGCATAGGTCGACCATTTTCTATGTTTTCAAAATTCCATGAATACAATTTTGTCACGCTTGTCCATAGAGCATGTGTACGAAATTGTGGGTCCCATTGTTTGTTGCTTTATGAGGAGATGTTTTATTTTTTCAGAAATTTTCACTGTACAGAAAGTTGTGAGTTGCAAGCTGTAAGTTGATCGGAAGTTATAGCGCCCCCTATTTGCCAATCGCCAGAAATGCTACCAGAATGTATGTGTCCAGTACACCTACTAATCCCCCCAATTTGAAAACTTTTAACTAGTGCATCGAGGAGATATAGGCGGTCAAAATTAACAATCGAATAATAATACCCATCCTGGGCCCATTTATCTTACTGCTTAGAGTGCTCCTAACTCGCTCCTAACTATTCACAAAGCCGCTGAGACCTACTCGTACTAAGGATAAATCAATAACAGTGAACTAAAAGTGACGCGGCGTTGCCATTGATTACGCCGATTCTCGTGCACGAGTTTAGTCTCAGTGAAACTCATCCGCAACATCCCACAAACGAGCCCACTAAATCACTGAAAAACAAGGAAATAGCCTAGGCTAGAAATGAATTCCTATCAAATAGTTATGGACAGTGCAGTTAGCAGAATACATGCATGACAACAAGTTTGTGCAGATCACGATAATGACGTTGCAGAAACGCTAGGTGTGAACACGCCCTTACATGTTATACTTTAACTGTGCTCCCGGTTGTGGATTGAGATAGGGTGTCAAGAGCCACGTCTTGCAGGAATAGCCACCCAACTAGTACATGGTGCCTCTCAAAAAGCTGCCTCCATTTAAATACGTGAATCATGGCCACTTTGCAACAACATCAAGAATGTTAAAGTTTGCATCAAAAACAATCTGCATGTTGATGGAATGTACTTTCTTTCTACTGACGAACACGTCCTCATCTTTTGATGGCGCAATTATTTTTATAATTACTGCGGGCTATTTGACGTCCTGTCAAAAGTCAATAGCCCGGACCACAACGGGCATACCTGCAATTGCCATGAAGTTGGCTTTGATCCTGTGTAGTTGTTGCTTGTCCGAAGGAAACCGATAAACTGTTTGGATGATATGTGGTCTAGAGAGAGCATTGATGGTTTGGTTTATGGCATAGCTGACTGATGGTTGCAATATTCCTAAATCGTCTGCATTGCAAAGTTGCATTTTTCCTTTCGCTAAATATCGTAGTGTTGCCAAACTTTTTATTTCTGGACTAATCAGGTTATTCCTGTTAGTCGGGGATGTTCTTCCATCCCGCAAGTTGGAAATATATATAGACCGTATATCTCTTGATCAATTCACAGTCTTCCATTGTCTCCAAAACATTTCGTCTCATAGCCATTTTCCGATTCTTTGTGAATAGGTCCTACTGACCTGTTAGGAGTCCTCTTGAGGCCTTTTAAGTTCTCCTAGACTTAGGTGCTACTTTTAGGCCTACAATACTTTGTGAATTGCTCTTAGTGAAAAAAATTAGGAGTCCTAAATTTAAGACCGACACGCCCATTATTTTTAGGAGTTTCTCCTATATTCGCCAGTTAGGAGCTAATTTTAGCCCTCAGATCCTTTGTGAATACGGCCCTAGGTCAATAACAATAGGTATCCACAGATACTCTGTTAACCTCGGATATATTTCTGCGTACCATTTAAATATATTATAGAAAATGTATCAAAAGAATGCATATCACACAGCTCTCTGTGCGTAGCACTCGTATTGAAGCACTAGTTGCACGATCGCACGTACCAATGGAGGCACACACATGAAGAGGTGTTGCCAGTGTTGTGAAGAGGTGTTGCTAGTGTTGTCTTTACCTGAACACAAACCGTGAGGAAGTAATTGTGATACGTCATGGGACTCTGGCGAAGGACAAATGCGCCTCTTTTTGAACTTGATTTTTTCAATTTGGAGACAGCAAACTCTGACCTGTTAAATACATATAACGTTAGTGCTTAAAATGGGAGTACAACATATGAAAAATTCAGACTTTGTACCTCGCTCACGTTGATGTGTTTCATTGATGGTAATTACCTAATGCTGTGTCTAGTTCAGTTTTATCCCTTAGCTTATTGATTCCTTCCTCATTACTAATGAGTTCAAATAACGTCACTATCCATGTCCGTCACTAACATGTTACAATAATGTCACATCGATTAACCTTTCATTAACATTAGTTGTGCATCAACAAGCATTATTATAAAGCATTATTAGGGTCGATTAGGGTTGAGGATTGATTAGAGTCAGTGGGTATGGATTTCGATCATAACCTTTTATTATTACATAATGAAGGCTGTTAGTAACATAGACACGTTAATACCTTATTAAGATGATTAATTATCAATTGATAGAACAATATTTAACTCTTAACTTACTGTAAGTCAATGCATATTACTCCATTAACCAATGTTAATCAATGAATACATATTTGCCCTTAATGTAAAGTGGTATATTAGTTTGCCGAAACAATATTTATAAAAGAAGCCTATTCTGATATGAATTGCCTTTCATTTGAATTTTAGGATGAATGTAGGTCATTTGGACTAATTGAAAATACATTTTATAGTTTGCCAATTACCCAAAGTGGTCAATACCTACAGGTTAGGGTAGGGGAATCGGGTATGGAACCCAGCACATTTTGAAGTCCTGGCATGCCCTAACTATCCTGTATTCAGCTACGATGAAAGACCATAAAGAACCTCACGTGATGGGGCCATGGCAGTGGTTCTCAATGTTCTCCAAGAGGCTGTAAGGGGCCATGTCCTGACAGAAGAAGTGGTTGGAGTCTGTGGTGAGCCGGAAGTAGCCGTCTACCAGTGACACGAAGGACAGTGCTTCTGTCACACTCTGAAACTGGGCTTCCTATCGGAGACAACATAATAAATCAGCTCTGAAACACAACTACACATTTATTTTTGTAACAACAAAACTTGATGGAGTATGAACTCCATAAATGAGCAGACTTTTGAATGCCAATGTGAAAGAGGGAGAGACAATTGCAAAATGCTGGATGATTTCTTGTTTAATATATTGTTGACTCACATTTAAATTAATATAAAGGCTCATGGTAAAAAAAACTCAAATATGGGTGAATGGGACGTTAGATTTATTGTGTAGTCGTACTATGTTGCTGGAGGTGGATCTGTAAATGCAGAGTTGACATTGACTGAGGCAATTCTGCCAGCCAAAGTCAACTTTACAAAAATGGTCTGTAAGGGTTTAAAATGAACAAAGTGGGGACTGTGCCACTTTTTGACTTACAATGTGAATGTCATCACTTCTGGTCACCGTGACGACGCTGGTGTCCTGCTGTCCCAGGTCCTCACACACTCTCTTCACACTGATGTCCATAATATCCTGGAAGTCACAGAAGGTCTGCCACTCCTTTGAAAGTACACAATCAGTCTGTATCATCTTGTTATAGTTACTAGCATTTCATAGTGTTTGAAACCGTAGGACGGACATTTTAGGATGTTGATGGATGTGCATAACTGTGGAGGGTGTGTGTGGAAGATGGCAGGTTCAAGCAGCCTTAACTAGTACAAGTCCTATTGGACTCTTGTGCTGGGTGGGGCTGCACACCTGTTGCACATTGAGCAATCAGTGTGCACAAGTTAAACCAGCCACATGGCACCACATTAACTTGGCCCACATTAACCCCCCACCCAGGCTGGTTAACACCCATGGGGAGATCTCACCTGGCCATGTTTTGTTTATTTTTTTGTCTAGAGGAGCGCCCTAGGGGGAGTGTGGCAGCCACCTAAGTGGATTGTGGCTATAGGCATTGACGCAAGAAGCAACTTAACTAATTTCTCACCGGAGTGCCATCATGAAACTGGTTCCTGCCGGTTCGAATCCCGGCCTCTCCAGTCACCAGTAGTGAGGTGAAGGTTGTCTCGGGGGTTTGGTGGGGTACACAGGAGTTCACGGCATATGTCTCACTGCCCAGAGATGGCTCAATGGCGGCCAGCTCCATGAGATACTTGAGCTTCAGGCTGTACTCGTCCACCGAGCAGCTGCCCAGCTTCTTCAGAAGGTGCTTGAGCTTATTGCGGATCCGGTAGCGCTCCAGGCGGTTCCGGCGCTGTAGGTCCAGACAGTGGAGCTTGGGAAGGCATGATTTGTAGCTAAAAAGGGTTATAGTATGTATTTATTTTGTTTCTTTATGTGTACACATTATCAAATAAGCGAATAGAGCAGAATTCATAACACAAACATTTTCTTTGTATAAATATATATACAGTAGGGCGTTTCTATGTTGTTTGTGGAGATGATGAATATCTTATCAAATAATTATGTGTGGGTATGTGCGGCATACACCTACACTGTAGGGTGTCTGAGGATTGCAGTGAAACAAGTTTATACAGGGCTTGGTTTGTTAAAAATAAGATGAATCTTTTGGATACCTGATGGTCTTGCAGATCTCTCTCACACTTTGGTTCCTTTCTTTGGCCATCCTCCACAAGTCCAGCACAGCCAGGCCCAGGCATTCCTCCTGGACACTGAGGGGCGGTGAGACCCCCCCCTCATTGGCCACAAAGTCCCTGCGACACTGCGCATGCATGACCCCCAACCAAGGGAAAACATCCTTAACACATGGCCAGTAATTCTTTTCAAAACATTTCATACCATGCAGGGTTTAGGCATCAAGCGTTACAACATGACCACAACGTTGACGATTAGATTTTACCTGGGCGAAGAGATAATCGATGACGGAGTAGTCAAGGACAGGAGTAGTTCTGTCTCGAGTGAGGCTGTAGCGGTAAGATGTTCGAGGGGATTGTCCAAACCAGTTGCTGAAGAAAAACCTTTAAGACCAACATGTCAAGCCCAGTGAGTGGTCCATCACTCATTGTCCAACACCCACACATAAAGTTGTTTTGTAACAAAGTGCAGACAATTGCAAGCAATGCAACATGGCAAGCTACTTATTTTATTGTGCAAAACCTCATCTTTGTACTTCACTTTGAATAGTTGGAAACTTCACTGTATTATTTCATTTTGTATTATTGTTTCATTTCTACACTGAAATTCATTCCACCTCAAAATTAGAAGTTACTTGGATGTATGTTTAATTTGTATGATTA
>JAOTIX010000016.1:4253108-4269582 GCA_027123715.1 Gaidropsarus macrophthalmus
GTGAGAAACGTCCCCTCGATCCCCTTGTATGTTGTACATGCAAAGGTATTGATAATAAAGCTGACTTTGACTTTGACTTTTTTAGATCCTCCACACACCCACAGGTCTGGGGCCCATCCCAGCCCAGGTATCAGTTGTTCAACCTGGAGAGGTTGAAGGCGGTTTGTGATTGGTTTAATTTGAATGAACAGTTACCAATAGGCTGCTCATCTTTTGTATGTCAAACAGGTATGATTGGAAGAAACTGTGAGCCCCGCCCCCTAAATGTATTTTGATATACTGTTGTATGTGCAGAGAATGAAAGCAGTTCATCTTGAGAGGGTAACAAGGAACTTCGACTGAAGAAGTTGTGCCCAGCAGTTGATTTCGTATGATTGATTGTAGAGAGAACATTTTGTTGTTTGCGTAACCTGCGTGAACCCAAGAATAAAGAATTGTACCAGAAGTATTTGATCATCTGTGATCTATTTCAAACACCAGACTGAAACCTGCGTTATCCTGATAATCACCCCTACTTCTTCAATAGACATGCTCCCGTTGTGTTGCTATTGCTAGCTGTTAGTGCTGTCGCTGGTGGCTGTTAACGGTACCCTTGGCCCCCGACTGGGTCCGCAGACTGTGAAGCTCCCCTGGGGGCTTGGCTGAGCATCATGTTCCCCATAAATCATAGCAACCAAGCTTGCGATGCTGCGTTAGCGTTTAGTGCTGCCCCTTAGTATTTAGCAATGTGCTAGCTGGACCACAAGGGTCACAAGAAAGGAAGATTTATAATCACACATTAACTATTTGATATCTTTATTTACTTATTAAGAGGATGCTTTTATCCAGAGTGACTTACAGTTATTACAATAACATACATTAAGAAGCAGGGTGGACAAAGGACATCAAACCTCGATCGTACGCTTAGGCTGGGTCTCAAATACGTAGCCACAACATCATCCTGCCTGAATAAACAGGTTTTATACAAATTGTTTGAATTGTTACACAAAAACATTGGGGTTGAAGGATAGATTGATTGGTTTGTTTGTGGATTGCGGAGTATAAATGGTGTTCTTGGTTTAAAATATAGCTTTTACATTACACAGTTCACTATGGGGAGCATAAGAGGTAATGCAGCAGGTCACTGGTAGCATTAAAGGAGGTGTGCTAGAAACCAGCTAGAGTTTACACATTTTATGAGCCGTTACTATTTACTACAGCTCATAACTGATTCTCTGTCCTAGGATAACATCATAGAACCACTGCATCTGTGTGTGAGACTGAAAATGGATGACAGCACTCAGCTTGACAAGTGTATTGAAGTCATGAGTGAGTTTTTGCTGGAAGGTGTGTTTGTGTGTGTGTGTCTGTGTGTGCACGCAGTTTGGCACATCAATGACAAAAATGATTGAAGGCACTCAGTTTGTCAAAATCATTGATGTCATACAGAGTTTTTCTGCTACACTGTAAGTGTGTGTGTGTGTGTGTGTGTGTGTGTGTGTGTGTGTGTGTGTGTGTTTATCTGTTTATGTATGTAGGTATATAGGGGCTGCGTGATTGTAATGTACTATTCCAACGATTCTGTGTTTAATCAAGCAGCCAGGGAGGATAGCTCTCGACACTGACATACTCAGCCTTTGAGTGCTCCTCAGATCCCCACATATAAAAGTCAAGTCCAGTTTTCACGGTACAGCGTGGGCTTGATATGGGTTTTAGTTTGAGTATTTTTCAAGTTGGAGACGGTGAGGGTGGTATAAATGTCAGCAAATGACCTTTTAAGAAGTAATTTACTCAGTCCAGAGGGCTGATACAGTGCCTGCCTGTCCGTGGCTCCTTTGATTTAAAAAAAACACAAACCCCACTCCAGCCCTGGGGAGAGAGGCACACAGGCAGTCGCATAAATGTGCTTCCTCTGCATGCACAAAAACATGGATACAATCATGCTAATGTTTTTGTAAAATTAATGGGAAGTGAATGCAAATGTCACAGCAAGCCTAAGCCGACAAAATACCTGGATTCCTATGAGGGCTTAGTCGACTGACTATATGAAACTAATAAGTTAGCGATTTAATCCATGGATGGCAGTTCTGTAGGCTTCCTAGTTGGAGTTATTTTTGGTGGTCTTTTAATGTAGCCTCAGTAACATAGGCTAATTATATCCAGCTTTAATTTGGGCTATCTTAAATGTGCCTCATTAGTTTGGGAACAGGAAGACAAACTGCCCGTCACAGATTTATCGCCAGGGTGCATTCATTCGGCCAATGCTCGGATGTCTCACTGAAAAGGGCATTTTTGTCATTTCTTTTGTATCCTTCCACACGTTTTTTCCTTTTGTATTTTTTTCTCCGTCTTGGCTGGATACATTCCAAGCTTCTCTGCCCCTTTTCTTTCTAGCTGTATCATTTCCCATTGGTGGTTTGGCAATGGCCGTAGAAAACGTTCAGGGTTAAGGGCTACTGTAATTCAGTTTTTTTTTTATTGTTGATGAAATAACCTATATCTCTTATGTAACTAGCAATCAAAGAATGAACGCTTAGACAAAGACAATCATTGCTCTCCCAATAATCATATCAAAACAAGTCTGGATAATGAGTAGATTCAGTCCGGACAATTTATTTACTCCCACTGTGTACCTCCATCCCATATGCGCTACTGCTTTACACTGATGTTAAGCACCTCAAACAACATCTACGTAAACTATGGATTGTGCTGACCAAAGCAACCCGAAGGCCTTGTGGTCTGCGTTAATGTATCTTGATAATAACTGAAGGTAATCACCTTTTAGATTAACTGATGGCTTGACATAATTTACTGATCAGCAAGAGAAGCACTTTTGATTGGGCCATTATGGGGATCAGCATTGAACACATGAACAGAATATCAACTGCTGTAAGCTGTAAAACTGCTTTGAAAGATCCAGGAAGTTATAACTTATAAAACCGCAGTATCTACCGATGTGTACCGTTTGGATTGCAAGCAGCACATTGAAAGCAAAAGCTATGGAACTCACTGTACCCATGGATCATTAGCGATGTGAGCCACATGCTAGCACAGCAGGTAGGGTAGACGCACACACGTGTTAGCAGTGGCGCAGCACGCCAGGTAGGTGTGTGCACGGTTTATCCTCGCTCTTGATGGCGCCACCTGCTCAGGCAGCCATGCGCACTGGCAAAATGAGGCTCGGAGGGGGCCTAATGTGAGTGGCAACGCGTTGTTGCCATTTGACTGAAGAACTCTTCATGCGGAAATGATATCGCAGGTGAGGGCTGTGTACTTCGATGTGTGTGCTCTCCGCTGTGGCCTACGCACTCCCGGGCTTGAAGTGTGCATGTCCACCTCGCGAAAGGCAAGTGAGTGTGTGCTGGGATGGAAAGTGTTATGACTGTGATTTCAGTTTACACACGTTTGGTAGCACTCATTAATAAGGCACTTCTGAAGAGGGTCGCCTATGTCTATATCTCATTTGTATGTGTGTCATGGTCGTTTTGCTCTTTTGCGAATCCATTAATTATTTATTTATTATTTAAGTGTTGAGTTGATTCTGTATCTAACAACTAAGTCGTTCAGCTGTTATTCTGCTGGAAGACACATGATTAAATAAATGTTTTAAAAAAATGTTATAGTACTTGTATGGCATTGTAAATGACTGTGGTCAACCTCAGCAACTTTATTTACTTCTTGGCGATCGATCACATGCCACCACACATGTGAGTGGTATAATCTGCAGGCAAAAGGCTCAAAAAACGTGCTTCTTCGTGATTTTTGGAGAAGTTCAGATGAAATCATGAAAAAATGAAAACAAATTTGGATTTTCTGTCTGAAGGGAATCTTGGCATGAGAGCTTAATGGGTCAAGAGGTCACCAGTGCTCATCTGGTGGACTTGTAAATAATAGATGAGAACCTTATCAATCGATTTAATACGTTTTGATTTAGTTTTTACTTACACATAACACTGAGTCATTTTCATTGAGGTTAAACCTTTGTATGTTCAATCACAAACCCATACTCTTTTTTCTTGTTTTAAATGAGGTAGCTACTAGTGAATAAAATGCTCTGAGAATATCTGTTCTGGTTGACTGTGCCATTCTCACTGGATTTTAATCTATCCCGGTGCATTTCTGACCAATTGGGCACCTCTTCCATGATTGGTTCAGGGAATCCATCTCGCCTGTTAATCAAATGGGTTTCACCACCTCTGATTGACAGGCAAGATGGATTTCCTGAGCCAATCAGGGAAGAGATGCCATGAATGGCCAGTAATGAGCCTCGAGTGGTCTCAAATCAAAATTCACTCATACAGAAACAGATACATTTATTTCAAAAGGAATATTCTTATAGAGCATGTCACTCACCAATAGCTGACGGATGGTTAATTATGCTGAAATGAAAGATCATTAGTGTTACCTACTGTACATTTGTAGTTTGGATGTTAATTTTGTCAATCTGGTAGCACGCAGTATGACCTTTGACAGATTTGTCTTCATCGCCATTCAAACATCATTCAAACTTTTTCATTAGAAAATGTATGTGTAATGGAGATAGGAGACTTCTGGGAGTTTCGTCATGAGTGTATAGGCCAGTAGAGGGCACTCTGGGCATAGTTCTCTGCCTCTGCCCTTCCCCTGTGTGAGTGGACTGCTCTGGTCTGCCAGAGCAGGATATTTAAACAAACGGGGTTAATATCAATCAGTGTGCGCGTAAAAACACTCATAACACACTTGAGTAATGAAGCAGCGGTGAGTCAGCCCTTTTCCCTGAGTGTGTGTGTGTGCGTGTTTGTGTCTCACTCTGTGTCTGTGTGTGTGTGTGCATGGGTGTGTGTGTGGGTTATTGCTCGTGCCTGTATGTATCCCTCTTTGTGTGTGGCACACGTTACAGTACGCACACGACCCAAGCTGTGTGTGGGAGGCAAGATGCAAATAAACTATAAATCATTATAAAAGGGAAAATGGAAGAGCATTTTCTCAAACATTTTGAGAATAAAAGTGTATAAGTTGACGTAGAGGAATGGGAGAGAATGCTAGTGCTACCTAAGTCTTCGTCGTCTGTAATCCGACATCAGATACACAAAAGCCCATGATAGAATCACCCACTCAAACAATAGCATACATAGCGCCACAATGTGATGGGTACTACCTTTGCTGAACCATGCTACTGTTGCCTCACATTATAGGCCAGCTATCACACATTGCAGGCAACTCTGCTAAATCTATTTAGCTAAAATCATACCACTATGCTACACAATGCTAAGATTATAAATATATGATGGAATGCTACTGCTAATCCTGAAAGGAGCGACAGGAGGAGCAATGACCCTGAAGCACTAAGACCAAAATTCAGTATGTAATCACTTAAAAGTCATTAGGAGACACATGCATTAGACACACACACACACACACACACACACACACACACACACACACACACACACACAGGGCTGTCAAGTATGCTCCAGGGGCAAGTGCTGTGGGTGTGCTGGAATGAGCCGTGCTCCCTGCTCATCTCACTCTACATTCAATTAACTCGCCCACAAAAGACTGGAAGAATCTAAGCTAGCATGAGCCGTTCGCTGCCCACGCACCACATTTTCCCTCGCTCCCTCCTCCCCTTACATCTCTCTCTCTACAGCCTATCCTCTATCTGTATGTGGTTCCTCCCTCCTCCCCCTAGCCCTAGGGCACACAGTCAAAGTGTTGTGGTGTTGTGAGTCTGAAAACAACTTACATGTGGTTGCTGCCGTCTCCTACTTTTGAACTCGTCGACATTGATTAGATTGTGTAAATGGAGTAAACACCACCTTCCCACATCTCTGGAGGTTTTTAAACACCAAGCGCTGAAATATGTTTGATTGGTCCTCCACATCATTTTTGTTGTGTTCCACATGTACACAGAAAACACTTGCTCACACGTGCAAATACATAACACAAATATTTGCACTAGCATAAGTGTGATCCATGCACACACACGCAAGGCCACAAATGAAAAAAAAGATATACACAGTCTGCGTACATAAATACAAACACACTGTACATTCACGTGCCATATATAGATATTGATGTGCCATATAGATGGACGCAAACGACACAGTAATTATTAGAAAATCTTGGTGGTGACTTCCATCTTGGTTCTCTGTCTCCCAAGGGTGCCTTGTGACAGCGATGCATGATGTAAACATTACAGACATTACAGAGTATAGGAATGTGGCGGACTGGTGGGTGATTGGCATGAGGTAAAAAATTCCTTTTGGGGAGGCTCTGTTGCTCAACCCACCAGTGTGTTTACTACATAGGCTTTATACAATACATACCCCTTGTTGCAACCCAAATGTGTTTCTGACTTGCTAACATGAGATTCACTCTCTCTTTCAAACCATCATGGTTTCATGTACACTTTCCTGTCGGTCCTTAAAGTCATGTCCATGAAAATGCCTGATTTCAAAATACATCATAAGTCTCCTTCAACGGAAACCTTGAGATATTCTTCCTTAGTTTCATTTCATTTCAAACCTTTATTTACACTCGTAGGGCACTGAGTTTTCCCACATTTACAATGTTTGAATATTTTAAAAGAAAACAACAGAAATGACATTTTTTTCACACACATAAATAGATAAACTAAAAACAGTTGCAATTTAATGAGCAAAGATTGAACACCAAGTGTTTAAAAACAGTAGCAGATGGGAGTACCTCTAATTTTAGTTTGTTGCAGAACACTCCGAGTGCTAGGGGCATCGAAGAGGAAGGCACGAGTGCCAAGATCTGGGCGCGCACTAGAAACCCTGAGAGTGAGCCAGTTGTTGAATCTGGTTTGGTAGGAAGCAAGATTCCACTGTAATAGGGAGGAAATATAGGGCGGAAGTTTACCAATAATGGGTTTAAAAAAACAAGTGCCAGTGGTAACTGCGCCTCAAAGATAGAGAGGACCAGCCAACCTTGTAGAGAGTGGAGTAGTAGTTAAAAACTTGGATGGATTAAGTTGAGATGGGATTCTCACCTCAGCACCACTGGACTGGCTCGCCTCAACGGAGCTGAAGGTCTAAGGACGTACTCCAAAAGAAGAAGATGGATTAAGGTGCTTCTATTGAGAGCATTTGCTTTTCTTGGCCTCACATTGCACTCTTTAGCCTCCAGCAGCTCTCTAGCATGTTGCCCGCACGCTAGGTCTGTGACGTGGCATACAGCTTAAGTTTAACGTGTAACCAATGACACTCCTTTGTCTGTAGCCTAACAATAGAGCAGGTGAGTCGTCGTTTACCTTAAGAGTTTTGGAGAAAACTTCGGTCGAGCACAACCCTCTCTGCCCTCCATTTCCCGGTTGGTATGAAAATAAGAACGTATGGTAATTGGTCATTCATCATTAAGGCAATTTCACCTCTGTATAAAGGCAAGCCTGCTGGCAATGCACTGATGGGCACGGGGGGATACAGGACTCTGGAATACCTCCCCATTTGTATCCCACCGTTTGGGGACTTTGTTCCAGTTGAGGCCATTTCATTAAACAAATTGAGCTTGAATTCAGGCCAAGGCAATGCAAATGTGTCCACACAGTGCAACTATTCTTCACCTGTAAGTTTATGCAGTCATCACTGTGATTACTGTTCTGAAATTCAATTTGAATATATATTTGAAAGTAAAATTTGCAGTGTAAAACAACTCATCTACAAAGTGTTCTCACCTAGTCAAAGCAAGATGTATTGTGTGTGTTCTATTTGTGGGGAAATGCTATCGTTACACATAATTTATTCCCATTTAAGATAAAATAAGACTTTAGTAATCCCCAGGCGACAAATTTGGGGTTCACAGTACCAGTATTACAGGACAGTAAAAATAACAAAAATAGATGAAAGTAATATACCTTCATAGAAATAAAATCATACTGTACATCTTTCAGCAGGATACTATGAAATACACAACTGTGGTTGAAAAAATTGTTTTCAGACTGGAAGTGCTGCTTTCCTGCCATTGTGATGAATTGCTTCACCATATGTGATCTAAGTGGTACCTGTTGGCAGATTCAAAACCTCTATAAAAACATTTCCGGCTGTATGCAAGTTATGCGTAATCCTCATTCTGGGATATCACAAGAATCCCCACAATCATGCGAGAGATCCTCTGAAAAATATAAATGAAGCTCATAAAAACGGCATGAACTGTTTATGAACGCACACACCCACCAAAGAAAATGTAATCCCACGCAAATTGTTCTGCCAGAGCCCACTTCTGAACTTCTGACGATGCTGGGCTAAAGTTAGCTTATCCCCAGGCTAGCCCCGGTATTGCAACCCTCAGCATTACGTCCCAAGACATCAGTGGACTGGAGGGGAGGTGTGTTGCTGTGGTCTTCATTATAAACTACAACATCGACATCCCATTACTTACAATCAATACACAATTATACCTGTGGCAGGGCGGATATCGTGTTCATGTCCATCTTGAATTTATTAAGAATATTTTTCATCTCCGGCTGATCCAAAACTGTGGCAGGGACTGCGGATAGAAACGAGAGAGAGGGGTCTCTGGTCCCACTTTTAGAGGTAGCAAAGAGAAGCAAGGACAGAGAAAGAGAGACAGAATGAAACGGAGACTGGAGGAGGGAGAGAGATGGGAAATGATGCAAATGTT
This sequence comes from Gaidropsarus macrophthalmus, assembly GCA_027123715.1. Classification (NCBI taxonomy): domain Eukaryota; kingdom Metazoa; phylum Chordata; class Actinopteri; order Gadiformes; family Gaidropsaridae; genus Gaidropsarus; species Gaidropsarus macrophthalmus. The sequence continues at coordinate 4,261,710 of JAOTIX010000016.1, forward strand.
AGATTGCTGCCATTTAATAAATGTGACATTTATTCTTCGAGAAGTGATGAATTGGATTAGAGTCAATTAGGTGATCTCAATAAACCCTCTGGGATATTTCGTTTCAGCAGCAGAAATAGAATCAAGCAAATGATCCAGACTTGCAAAGAGGAAATGGTTTTAGAGGCGGGATCATTACAGATACCGACTCCTTTATAGTACAAGCTGTCATTGAGAGTTGACTAGTTCAGTTGGTGATTCTAATCATGGGTGCAGATCCAAGGGGGGGGCGGGAGGGACATGTCCACCCCAATTTCTGAAAAACCTGAATTGTCCCCCCCTAATAAATATACCCTAAATTATTCACAATTGACAAATAAACAGAAAAGGTGCACAATAAATGATTCCTGATGAAGTACTTTTTGAATGATATGGTGAGACACTTTTGTGTCACCCCCAATCCTGACCCCGATTCTAATAGTACATAAGGGAAGTACAAGATAGCATATAATGTATCTCAATAGTGATACAGTGCTATTCTCTATAGATAGCATTTTACAGTCTAATTGCCATAGCAAGCTAGTTTCTTTGTTAGTTTTAATAGTAGGCCTAAATAATGTACAGTACACACACTTCAATTACTACTGGTGTCATGTATAAAGCTATAGGCTACTTTATTTAAAAAAATTATAATAATTCGAAATACTGTAACTATAACAGTCGTGTGTATAGTGTGTACAGTATATCTGTTCTAACATAATTTTCCTATCTAGATTTAATAACATACAATAACATAGAAATAAATAGGTAATCTCTATAATAATGTGCTGCTCCGCTGCAAATACCTTCTCCATGTGAGGACACCAAACCCTTAATGCTTGCAAACTAAACAGCAAAACAAGTCAATGGAGCAGACACCAGATCACTCCTTACCCCCATCGTCAAACACAAGGTCAGCCGGATCTTTGGAGAGAGGGGGTGGAGGGGGGGTGGAGGACACCGGGGGCACATGTAATTGCTGTTGCTTTGTTGCATTTCGGTCCAATCTGACTCTCGCCCTTGTCTTCCCACCTCCGGCTAATGCGGTGGGCAAGGCATCGGATCCGTCCCATAAGCCCTCCAGTGCTTTTATTGGCAGCTGATGGTGTGAGGTAAAGACCCAAGGGTCTTTAAGGACCCTCACCTCTGCCATTGCCCTATCTCTTCCCCTTTCTGATTGGCTGTGGGTCTAAAAAGAGGGTTCCCTATTGCTTTATTGATTGGAATACACTTGGGAGGGGGTTGGATGGCCAGGTCCGCTTCAACACCAGATTGTGAAAGCATTGCCAATGAGACTAGGAGGAGCAATACGCAGGAGGTATTAAATATGCCAGGGCTAGACCAGGAAATCATCTAAATATATTGCAACCTTTTGTTGTTGTTTTTGTTGTTGTTGTATCTGAAAGAGTGAGGTTGTTGTTGGGCATTGATTTAATCTTTTGAAAATGAAAAACTAGAAGATCAGAAATTGAAGATCAACCAATCTGCAGTCATATAAGGGGTAGAAATTGAGTGGGCTACACATACACAAATAAAAAACACCTTGTATGTGACATTTCATTTACAGAAATGACCCCTGCAGCTTCAGGGTTCCACCAACCGAATATAGGCCCGCCACGGGGGCCAAAGCCCTTACTTCTTTAAGTAAAAAGACATTAATAAATGGGGGGAGAAATGGTTCCTTTGAATAGGGTTTGACATTAAAGCAATTGCTTTTCTTGTACTGGGTGTAGAGGTAATAATTTGTCTTCTCTGTTAGGTGACTACGGTCTGTTCCAAGACAAAAGGAGTGCAGGGACAGCCAAATGTAACCAGAGCCAATGTGACATGTAGCCGACGGGGGGAACTATATGAAACCAGATTACATTATTCTAATGTGGACAGACTAAAGGGTACGGGGCAGGAATAAAAGTAAATTCAGCTGAGTCAGTGCAATGTAGGTGAATGCTAATGAGGCATTGGAAAGGCTTTTTATTATAATCAAACTGTGGGGGATGGGAATTGGAAAATAAATAACAATGATCAAGAAGCAATGTGACCAAAGAGCAAATTATGTCAGACCATTCTAAAAAAAAACATTATCTTCATATTGTTCCACTAGAAATGAAGAGATTGTCTTAATGCAGATGTCAAGAAATTTTAAGAGAAAGACAAACAAGTGTTTTGTATACCTTAAAGACATACTCAAAGGATGTCATTTTAAAATAAGTGCTTGAGTCATTTCTGAAAGGAACTAGCATGATGCATTCCATAGGTAACTCCTTCCTATTGGAGAGTGAAACAAGAACCACCTAGATGATTGATACCTCCACCAGTGGTGGCTGGTCAATAGTGGGCGCTAGGGCGCCGCCCCCCTTGAGCCACACAAAATGAAAATAATAAAATAATAATGACAAATATATCAGTGTCAATATTTCTGTTTGAAATATGGAATGCACCCAGTAATATGTGTCAAATATGTCAGCTCTGGGGTGCTGGAGAAATCGCCCCAAGAAGGCGGGAGCATGACGAGACTGACCTCCACATAACACATACAAATGTATTTCTATTGTTGTACTTTGTGGTGGTTTCAAACTGACCTTACCACAGATGTCTACAAAGTCTGTAACATTGGCAGCGGGTCTCTCCTGTGTATCGCAATCTTATTCAGAGTAAATCAACACCACTGGCATTCATTGGAGCTGTTTCCTCCCTGTGTAGCACAAAGGCTAGGGCACGACCTAAAAACTTGCTGGAGGTCAGAGGTTCCGGTCCCTAGTTGACTCAGTCAGAGCCAACCACAATTGGACACATGACTTCTCCCTGGCCCCATTCATGTGTGCAGGGCTATTCGCTGACATGCATGGGTTTCTTGAAGCTATCCTGCAGGGAATACGGCGGGCACTGTTTCTTTCGACAATACAACTGAAGGGATGAAATGAGTCTGCTTGGAAGCTCTGCTTTTACAGTTGGAGTCATTTTGCGGTTCATTTGAGGCCCCTCGCCTGACCAATCACATTGTGCTCCAATGACTCTCCCCCTCTTTACGACAGAACCCCGCCTATCAATGTAAGTAGTCTTGTTTGGCATTATTCATGATGTGTGCAAGCACAGCTGAATCAGTTATCAAGTGCCCGGCGCTACTTCAAACTGTCTGCTGCCGGCGCTACTTGCAATCTGCCCACCGCAGGGGGGAAGAGGGGTCAATCACTTCCACCACTCAATGGGTAACTTGGAGGCATGCTTAGCGCAGCTAACAGCGCGTCATTACAGCGATTTGAATCATCCCCCTTGAGAACGGACGCACTGCTATGCGTTGGGCAGTATGGCCGACTGCCCTTCCGGTGTGATGACTGTTGTGGGGCATGGTGTTCTGAGGATCTGAGGAATGAGGGAGATGAATAGCTTGGTGGTTGTTGGCTCAGAACCTCAGGGTGACCTGGATTACAGCATGCGGAGGGAACATTTAGAAAAGAGCTGAATCTTTGAGCATGATGGTGCAACAGGGAAGATGCAATTACAGTTCAAATCAAATCCAAATACAGAGAATTACCTGAAGAAGAACACAAAGGAATTGAAGTGATGAACTGGTCTGTTCAGTATTGAGAGAGAGCATGTGTAGAAGCCAGATATTGCTGTTAATAAGATATCAGAGCAGTTAAATACTTTGCTCAGGGAAGGGTTGTCCACACTTGCATCTCTTATTTGAGTTCAGTCCATCTTCCTACCCCTCCGTACCGGTTCTCGGATAGTGCGTACACTGTTCGTAATGATGGGCAGTTAGCATTGGTCGATGTACAGGGACAGCCCCAGTATTTATTGTGCTCAGCATGAGTGGAGAGAGATCAATGGGTCAGATCATTCACACGCCATACTGGTCAATCGTCACACTTGGCCTGGATTGAATGATGGTCTTGTGAAATCCTATCTTTGTGTTTGCTTCTATTCAATAAGTGGAACAATGGTGTGGTGGAGAAGGGGGCAGGAGGCGTATTAAGGGCCAGGTAGTTGGAATCCCAACCGGCAGGTACTGGGATGATATCCAATTTCCACAATCAACCTCCTTGCTGCCTTGAGCAAAATGTTTAATTCCTTTCAAGCTCCTTAAAAACATGTTTGGATTCATGCTGTGGTTAAAAGCATTTGTTCAATGACTTGAATACAAAGTTGGTTATAATGTTTGACTCTGTTATGGTTGTGTGCAGACATGTTTATGAGGGCTTTGTATTTTTGTGAATCCTGAGTACACAGAATATGTGTAGATAAAAATGGACATGGCAAAGCGCAATTGTATGCAAGGTCCATACAGATATGCATCCAATAACAATCTTTCACGATCTTTCAATTTCAAATAGGTAATGACAATCATTCCTCCAAACACTTTTAGGCAAGATGGAAATAGTGCATTTAGGATGATAATTCTAATGATGATAAGAGGAATTTGTCAATTCATTTAATAGGGTAAACAAGAGCTATCCTAGAGGCTTACTGACCCTACAAGATCTAGATCATAAAGCATTTCCATTGCACAGCCAGGACTTTCGAAGTAAGAAAAGGTTTTCAGAATCACATTAAGAGCTGCCATAAGTTTGTGCAATCAAAACAAATCAAAGATAGGAATAATTAAAGAATGAAGTGAGCGTGTGTGTCTGGCAACAATTGTGTTTATTATACACAGACAGGTCCTTTGCGCTCTATTTCATGGAGCATAAAAAGGGGGCAATTTATCGGATTATGGGCCACTGTGGATTGTAGATTTGGAACTGTGTAGTGCAGGAGACCCCTTAACTGAGGTCATTCATGGTACAAAAGCACAATGAACAATGTATATACTGTGTCCACTGACCGGAGCTTAGCAGGCAGCTTGCTTAGGAAATCTAGCCCTTTGGAGTAACTGCTTTGCTAAAATTATACGCATTTTACGCCTGAATTTTAACTCATAGATTTGAGCTGTAAATATTGTTTTAGGTGTTATTTCATTAAAACAAACATTTTAAAAGATGCCATTCATTGAAATGTCAGTCATTGATTTTGTATACGGTAAAAGAGGTTTGAATATGAGAAAAAAGGCTCTGTTAATGTGTACACACCAGTGGCGGCTGGCCAATGCAGGGCAATAGGGTGCCGCCAAAAATCACAAATGGCGAGCGCAAACATGGATAAATGTGGGAGCGAAAAAACTGGATGCTGTTTGTAACACACACACTCAATGCATGCACCCATGCACCCATGCACACACACACACACACACACACACACACACACACACACACTCTGATAGATACATTATAATATCTCTTTGCTGCATTGCCAGGGATACAAGTGTCTGTCTCTGAGTTACAGTTATATCAGCAGTCCATGCCAGACAACTGTAAAACATTTTATATCCTCTAAGACTTTATGTATAATCTTGTCCCCCCGCTGGGCGGTTAAAACCAGCGCCAGAGGAACACTTGGACAGGCATCTGTTTGCTGTGTGTGTACCTGAGGATTATTTTTTTATTGAGATGTGAAGTGAACAGTCTTGTACAGCACCATCTGTTTTTTCGGCCAACGAACACTAGTGAACACAGAAACTGGGATGTAGTACACATAACTCAAGCAAGTACAATAAGTACTGATAGGAATCAATACAGATGACCAATAGAACAATACATTTTCAGTTTTCTTGTGTACCAATATCAGTTTTTCAAAAGCAGGTCATATAGGCCCATACTGAGACAACTGCGAATGTTGGGCCATTGTCAGTTGTTCTGTGTCGATGTTTTCTTCACAACAATCACTGTATGTGCCCAGTGAAACTCACTGCACATATGCAGGCCTGTGTTATTAGAATGCTAGATTACTCGCAGGGCAATGTTTCACAGGAATGCGAATAGGCTTTAAGGGAAATCTGAGTGCAGCTGAATTGTAACCTGCTGCAGCTTAAATGTAATCAATGGGTGTGTGAGTGTGATATTAGAGCTGATGTGTGTGTGTGTGTGTGTGTGTGTGTCGTGGGGGCTACCTATTCACATTTCACATATGAATTAATAGTCTTCAGTGAACAAAAGTAATGTGTTTCCCTCTCATGCCTTTTGCTTGTTCAGCTATTTTCATGCCTGTACAATCAAGTAGATGAATTGAGGCAGTTTTCTTTTCTCATTTGATGCGCGCATGTGTGCGTGTGTGTGTGTGTGTGTGTGTGTGTGTGTGTGTGTGTGTGTATGTGTGTGTGTGTGTGTGTGCGTGTGTGTGTGTGTGTGTGTGTGTGTGTGTGTGTGAGAACAATTGTGGTGAGAGATGTTTCCCAAGCCTTTAATCAGGTAAGGTGATTTGGGTTCTTTGTTCCAAGGTTCATACTTTACTACGCTATTGGTGAACATTTTCATTATCTGAGCGCACCACTTCAGCTGTAGCCAGAGAAAAACCACAGCTTTTTAAATAGATATCTTTGCCTTCATTTATATATACAGTAGTTGTTTTTGATAGCATCCAATGTAATTTTCCCTGCATCCAATACAATTGCGAGGAAAATAGTTTGGTTAAAAGTTAACCTTCTTCTAGTCTGATACTTTTCTCTAATTTTGTTGATTTGTAGTTAACTTAACTATAAACTGGAATGATACCAGTGACCAAAAAACCCTTGACTAGATCTATATTGTCAACACCTTGTACCAATACAAAGTACATATACTGTACAGTAAGCTAAACTATTTTGCCTGAAGACTAGTATAAATACATCACATTTGCTTTGGTTTAACAAGTTAATGCGCATAAGCAAGTCAATATTCAGTAAGTTCAGTAAGCTATAATATTCAGTAAGCATGTTGGTGAGGCCATGTATTAACATAATGCTTTTGTCATGAAAGACAACAGCACTTTAATTTACATGTCAATGAACTTTGCAAAACATCGCTCTTGGGCTCCCTAGTTTTGAGTAGCATAGAGAGACTTAGAGAAACGGTCCTGAGCTCCTTCCATCACAGCTTCGTCAAGCAGGATGATGAATGGCTAATTGATTCCTTTTTTGCTGATTTGAGCGCGAGTGTGTTCGGCTCATTGATATTGTTTGAGAAATCACCGGCAGATTGCGTTTTCCATCACTTGCACATCTGAACTATTATGACAACAGGGACGTGTATATTTCCCTGCTTCTGAAACATACAAACAAACACTCTTTTGGTTTTGCGTGTTGATTGTGATTGTGATTGACTTATCCCTCAATTTGCCAGAATTCTTTCACTCACTGTTTCAGGTTTAGTATTTCTTTTTAATTAATAATATAAGTATCATTCTTAATGCAGCCAACCACACCAAATCCAACTGCCTTGGTGGCTCTCTAGTTAATCTTATTGACAAATTGTTTGTGGCCGGGTCTAGCGACAAGAGACTACATAGGTCCATAAACTTCAATAGCTAAGTGCGGCCTAATCAATCAACAGCCATTGAGTCTTTCTTTTTTTTCTATGACTTCACCGCAGTGCACTGCTGACACTTGACAATGCGATTGGGTAATCACTGGAGTAGGTTTTTCCTGCATTGAGGTAGGGGAGCTGCTGGGGCTAGCTTCTACTTAGCCAATAGATGCAAAGGGTGAGACAGCTGAAAGCAAAGATTTAGCCCGTCCACACAAAGCCGATTTCTTGGTGAAACCGCATAAGTCGTGTGCCTTTCGGCCGACCGTCCACACCAAGCCGGCGAATCCGGTGCCCGAAACCGCACATTTCTGAAACCATCCACGGAGGTGGTTTCAAATCTATGCAGTTTTGTGTTAGGATTCGTGTGGACGCCTGAAACGAAAACAATGACGTCATCGCCCCACCCCTCGAACCCTCTAGGCAATGAACTCTTAAGCCTGCGGCGTCTCAGAACTCACAACAATGATGCGCATGCT
>JAOTIX010000016.1:4316788-4333674 GCA_027123715.1 Gaidropsarus macrophthalmus
CCCCCCCCCCCCCCCCCCCCCCCCCCCCCCCCCCCCCCCCCCCCCCCCCCCCCCCCCCCCCCCCCCCGCCGCGAGAGCCCGCGCGGGCGGGGGAGGCTAACAGAGGGGTCCAGCACATCGAGGGTGATAGACTGAGCGGCCGGGCTGAAGGATTTATACGCTGGCCGTTATCACTGGAGTACCTCCCATATTAACCAATCTTTCATTTGAAGTAGCAAATAATTACGGGCCAATGAAAAGCCAATGGTGTGTCTCGGTAATGACTCTTCAGCAGCCGCTACGCCACAACTCATCTCTGGCCACTCAGTGAGTCCGCCGTTCTCATTCGACCACCGTCTAATGTGGAAATTACATCTGCAAACGGGATTTAATGGGTATTTGGAGACAACAAAACAACAAAATGTAATGAAATAAAAGGAAACACAGTAAGCTAGCTACTTTTTAGGGCAACAATTTGAAGGCAGAACTAGCTAAAGAAATAGTGCTATTGAGAACAGGTATTTTTGGGGTGAATATACCCCCCAGCGGAAGGAGTTTGCCGTGAGAGCCGTTAACCCCTACCTGCTTTTGACACCACATTTCTATTTCAAAATGCATAGTTTGGATAAAGGCTTAATGAGATAATATAATATTTATTTAAATATAACAAAATATATTGTAATTAATTGCTTGTTTATCATTATTGTTCTATCAGATATAATAATTATCAAGTAAAAAAAAAAACACTTTAGTTAAAAAAAAACCCCGTGGGATACTCTCCATGTCCTGTTCTGTACCTGTAATACATCTAAAATATTAATGTCTGACTGGTGGGGGGAAGAAATAACAAGAGGTGGGCCATGCATGCAAGGAAGTGAATCAGTGTGTGGTCTGGGTAGAGCATGGGTGGTCTCGTGGTGGATAGGGGGTCTGGGTGATGGATGTTAATGTGACGGGCACATGTTTATCTGGATTAATAATACAAGACGACTGGTCTGCTCTCCTAGACAGGCGTGTGAAGGGTCTGAAGGTCAGAACCACCATCGTAGGGTGAACTGACCTTCCCATCATCTCTCCAGTGGTTACTTTGAGGACAGCTTTATCATCTGAATACCTCTTAAAGCTGCTGCACTCAAGATTCAAGAGCTGTAAAGACACCGGGAAGAGAATGGCATCGTGAAACTCAACATTCCTCAAAACGTCTCCTCACTCTCTGCTCTATGTTTTTGTTCTGTTTGTCAATGGAAAGAGTACCGCTATCTATTTGTCATGCTTCTCATTTTGTTTGAGAGGGATGCTTTTGTGTCCAAAGTGACATACATTGAATTGTCCTAGATACATTACATGGTAAGAAAAAACCCTGGAAAAAAAACTAAGAAAAGCGATACAATATTTATATTATTTTTGCTACCATATTGCCACATGTATTGAAACAAACATTTTTTTCGTCATTATTCTACGAGTAAATTTTGGCTCGATTTTCCTCCTTCAAGTCAGCTCCCAAAACACTTCCAAAGGCAAACGATGTGTACATCTCTCTCCCATCAAGATGTGCGATGCATTTCATCTGCAGAAGGACCCCCCCCTCTCTCCATCACGCGTTATGGTGTTTGCGATATATGTCATGAGGTTTCAATCAGTGCCTCTTAAAGACATTCACATACACTATTGAGTAACCACATTCTCAGGACATTAGCATGAGTAATTGTTTTCCCCGATGTCATCTGCTCAACCTTAATATTGATTATTCCAACTGAAAGCTTGAGAACCAATTAGGCCTTTCCTCCCTATGGGTGCTGCCATGACAACAAGCCAAAGAGCTATGAAAAGAATGCCACCATCCTGGTAATATAAATGTTAATTGCGGTAATCATGATGGTGAGGCCATCATCCACAGCCAATGGGAACATAGCAGTTATTTGCCTCAGAATTATAATTCTAATTTTTTTTTTTATCCCTGGGGAATGTAGCCCATTTTTGTTAGTTGGGGAGGTGTGATTAATGTCATCAACAAGCTGTATAGTTATCACCACGACTACACCCCCAAAACCATCCTGACTCATTCATTGCGCCACCATTGGCCCAACATCTTATTTTTTTCTTCCACTGGCAAAAAACCCCCAAAAACAATCCATTGCAGAGAGAGATAAGTATCCTCCTAATATATATTACCCCAGCTGAGGATGACAAATAATGAATAACGCAGGCCGCCATTTGATCATCTGTGTGTTTGTGTCTACGTGGGTTCCTTAAATTGGCTCGCCTGCAAGATTCATTCCTCTTCCGAAATTCAAATGACGTCCTCTCTCTCCCTCCTCTGTGTGCCTGCAGCTCAGCCCCTTAGCCAATGACCACTCAGCACCCCTCGACCCTCATAAAAGACATGCTATATGTATATATATATACATATAGCTGTATACTATACTGTACCTGTTATTGCCTCCATGTCTCCTCTGGTTTTAATATTTTGCAGAACAGATTTGCTAATAGATTTCATCAAGGCAAAAACAACAACACACAAAGCCTTTATCAGGGATTGGTGCAGGGATTGGCCATGAAAAGCAAATGTGGTTGTCGGTTTAATTTGAAATGATACTAGAGGAAGGTTATGTAAAGAGGGGTGGGGGTTCTCGACGACAAACAGGCTGCTGATATGCTCTTATGTAGCCTTTCACTTTGGCTGAACCCGGGGAGCACCACGGCCAAACGTGTCCGCCACGCTCACTGCACTAACAGGGACAATGTGATTTGCTATCATCGTGGAAACGAGGGGTCAGTCGGTATGAAAGAATGTTGGAGGCAGCTCCTTGGTCTGGGTGGGTGGTTTTTTCCTTTTGCAGCTGGGATTGTTTCATTTGTTTTACCCTCATCATAAAAAAAGGAAAAACCCCACCTCATACTATTATTAATAATAATAATTCATTTATATAGCCCATTTTAATGCACTCAGTTGTTTTGCATAATGAGTCTGATGTGATGGAGGTGGGAGATCACCATCTATCTAGCATTTGGACACCAGGACACTTTGGTCCAAAACTATTTAATTTAATGGATTTCTTAGACACATGGGCCAGTACAGGGTTGTTACGTTTTGGGTTGTAGTGAACCGCCCCCTACAACCCCTGTTGTCCTTTGAAGGCAGGAGAGCACTTCCAGGTTAAAAGGTATAAACATTTTGTATCTGCCATTGGCCAGGGATTAGGATGGGCTGGGGAGGTGTTGAGGGTGGGTGGGAGATATCCTCATTCCCAGTGATGAAAGAGCACTTAATTCCCCTAATATGTGGAGTGGAGCTGCTTGGCAGTGTGGCGTAAGACTGCGTTTGTAGTCACTGAGCTCCAAGACATGAATGGCTAAAGAGCGTTTCAATGAGGCCAGAAATGCTGGTATATTCAGTTAACCTTCCACAGATTGAAAGTCATCTGTTTTTAGTTTTTTCAACTCTCAACTCTCTGCACGCACACAGTTGTTAGAATGTTGAAAGGAAGATGGACTACATGGTCTTCATTTGAAGCCTTTTTATTTTTGACAATTTTTCGAGTTTTGAAAGAGTTTCTGTTTCAGTAGTTTTGGCTCTGAAGTCATCTGGGCCCCTGAGTTTTATTTATTTATTTATTTATTTTTCGTCACTATAATTCCACCACACAAACTATTTATTTTTCATCACATCTGAAGGCTCTGGTGATGCTGGTCCTCCATGCTCAGCTAAGCACTGGGTTCTGGCGAAACATACTAACAATACAATAGAGAACAAATGTCCATCAATAAATTCTGCTACGCAAAAAACCTCCAGCCGTTCGAGCTATCCTCTCTTCCGTTTTCCCTCACTCATTAAAAGAGAACAAAGGGGTCGTCCAATACCGTCCTCAAAACCCCAACCTGAAGATCTCATTTCCATGGTTCCTCTCTGGATGAATTCCCACATGCTCATTTAAATTTAGCAGACGCTTTAATCCAAAGTGACTTACAAGTACATTCAAACACGACAGCGGGTCAACCATGCAAGGCGAAAGCCAGCATGTCAGGAACAGGTAGTGGTTAGTTGTCTTGTTCACGGACACCTCAACACTCAGCTAGGAGGAGCTGGGAATTGAACCGGCAACCTTCCGGTTGCTAAACAACCCGCTCTACCCCCTGAACCCCCTCACCCTCAAACACCAGCCCAGTATCTGTGATCCTCCACCACCACCACCACCACCCCTTCCACAGCAGGAGATAAACAGATGAAAGCAGAGAGTGCGGGATAGAGCGAGAGAGAAGGAGGGGGAGCAAGAGTTCTGCACACCTGTCCGTAGACAGCTTGGGGTGAGCTGGTAAACACGCAGCTTCAGCTGCCCAACCGGGCCCTGCCTTAATTGACCTTCCAATCGAACCAAGGCTGCACAGATGCATTGTGGGTTCCCATTACAGCTTCTGGTGCAGCTTTGTGTTTAGGGTGTGAGAATGTGTATCCACCGTGACAGAGAAACACAAGCTCTACGGTGAGATATAAAATAAAGACCCCAAAGAAAATTCAACCCAGTGTAATATAATAATTCAGGTTTTAAAAATAATATACTTTGTATTCAGTACATCTTCTATGTACTGAGTAGATAGATATGCATAAAATATCCCGGATGTTGGTCAAAAAGCTAACTAATGAGAACGAAGGCGGAGGTATGACTGAGGTTGGTGAGGCATGAAAGAGAGCCATGAATTAAACTTTGGGTCCAATACAAGCTCCACTGGATCAGAGCATCATGATCCTCCACCTTGTCTGCGCCTCCTCCCGCTCATTAAACCACTTTCCTCTGTCACTTTCCTATATGACATGCGTACTGCGTATGCATCCACGCACGCACAAACACACACACACACAGGAACACGCACACGCATAGAAGACTTCCTTTATGTGCTCACACATACGCACACACACACACACACTAGTCACAAGCATACATGAACTCACATAGAACCCCACCTCTTTCATCATCTTACTATCTCGCTGGCAAGCTCCATTCGTCTTTTCTTCACCTGCTCCTTCTCTGCCCCCTCACAAACCCCATCCCCCCTAATGAAATATTTTTGACATCTGGAGAATGCCCCTCAGCGATGAGCCACACTATATCTCACCAACATCGTCACCGTCCTGTAGCCTTCATGTAATATTTATAAAGACGTTGGGGTGGGGGAGATATGGTTGAGTCTCAGACAGACAGTATTTAACGCTGGGGACGGAGTCAGAATACATCCATCTACTAAGCCCGCCCCCTCCCCCTTCTGGGCATCTGCCAGCACCGTGACAGGCGAGGTGCTGGGCCAATCGCAGAGAGGGTTCGTCATTGAACTGGGCCTTATATTTGCCAGGTGTTTCCAATTAGCTAATTCCTCCTGAGCAAAGACCGGCTGGCTCGTTAAGAGCGGCAGCCATGTTGTTTTGGAGACAGGTGAAGGAAGATGTCAGCAGGAAAACACATCTGGTGGGTCTTCACATGAAGGGTTTTTATTAAATCTGGATTCTATCCTCTCTGAGGATTCAAAGGCCATGTTTTGTTGTTTTTTTTTCACTTGATTTTATATATAGTTTACATAGTAAATATCTGCTGGAACAATTCCATAAGTTATAAATCATGTTCTCTGCAAATCATTGCCGCTTAAATTGTTATTTTTTGTAAATTATTTACTTCCATGCAGGAATTGAGGAGGGAATTTATTGTTGGACAAATATAAATAAAATGGATACATACAGAATTAATGATTCCGTCTGTACTATCATTTATAATGATGACCGGGGTCAAATAGAGACGCAAATGAAGACACTGTGGTGGGTAAAATTAGTTAACAGATGTTTCTTACCTATATTTACTATGGCTTCTGTGTCAGCTTAACAGTCCTGTTTTTCTCTGTCTGTCTTATCCGTCTTTCAGCATGTCTACCAACCTGTCTGTGCGTCCCTCTCTGAAATGATTTCCTGTTGGTAAAAGTAATCCCTGCTCTCCTGCCTTCCCCCATCCCCCCTTTCCTCACCCACAGCTCCACTTGTCAATGAGCAGTCAATGAGTAAGAGAGAGAGAGTTTTGTAGTGGTGGGTGGTGGATGGGGGGGTTGAAAAGAGGTTTTGAAAGGGGTCTGAGTAGGGAGGGGTCCTCAGGGAGCTGCCTGTCTGTGACACTGACAGATGTGCCAATCTTGACGGAGGAAGAGAGGGACTGACTGGCAGCGCATTTGGAGAGATGAACCAGGGTTTGTGGGGGGGGGCTTTTTTGTTGTGTACCTGGTTGCCGATCTTCCCTCTCGTTCATTGATTACTCTGCAGAGAGGGGAAAGTGCTGTCGACGCAGGGTGGGTTTAACCCCGTTGCTCCCTCGCAATTGGCTGCCCTGAAGCTTAGCAATATGTGCTGTTCAGCAAAGGGCGAGCGAGGAAGAAGAGCTGGATGAATGTGGGGAGCGGGAGGGCGGAAATATAAGCAGAGGAAGGGAATAGATGATAGGATGAGGGAAAGAAAGAGGGAGATAGAGTGGGGAAGGTAAATGGAGAGAAAAGACAGAAAGAGGGGGAGATGCCAAGAGGTTAGAGCAAGGGAAGGATGGTCAAAAGTGAGCTTGTGAGAAAGAAAGAGTGTCTATACGTCTTGTTTATGTCTATGTAAAGGACTTTATTCACATTCATGAGTCATTTTCTGTGTTAAAACAATTATGATGTAAACAAGATTTATTTGAGGAGGGCTAAACATTACATTATCCAAATGTGATAAAATAACAGTGTTTGTTCTCCTCAACCATACATGAACTGCTGAAACAAGAAACTTTTATTTTCTTTGCTATTTTCAAGCAAAAACATAATCATTTTATGAATTGTATAATGTGTGGTGCTGTATCATCGCTTATCAGTAACCTGACAGCCTGTACCTGAATCCATATCTCACGTCATCTCAATAACACATCAACTTCATACCTCAGTGGGTTTTTTTCCCAATGCCAGAGAAGAGGGTTTCACATCCCCCCTTCACGTTCAGCTGAAAGTATAAGAGTAAGATACCAGCAGGGAATCTCACCACATGATTCGCTGGCATGTACTTGCAGTGTTGGCCATTTAAGTGGTTGATTGAATCCATTTGAAAATACATTTCTTCCTAAATGCACATTTCAAGGCCTTGAAATAAACACTACAAAAAGACATTGCTGTTTTATTTTACACTTAATTGTACACTTTTATTTAACATTTAAAACTTAACCACACATCTACATTACTCTTTGCATGGTTTTTGTGTTGCTAAAATCCCCCACTGGTTTGAATATGATGGAGTTCAGTGTTTTTCGTGATTCTGTGGTATTCTTTTTTCCATTTATTTTATTTCTCTCTTGCTGTTTTAAGACAAAATAGGATTGTCACGGTCAGGTGGCCACTAAACTACACATGTTGTAGGGCATATATCCGTGACCTCCCATTGTGTTGGAGCTCAGTTAGCTTTCGGCACGATGGCTAGTCGAGTGACCCCGAATATAAACAGCTCTGTCAACCACGAGCCCACCGGCAATAAAAAACGGTCCTATTTGTCACACGACCCATTGGATCCCGGCAAGACATTTCATATGCTTTCCGCTACGTCTTCCCTACTCTGTTTTCTCTATCTCTTCCCCTATCTCTCTCCGTTTTTCTCTTTCTCTGTCTGTAGACGTCCAGCTACTTTAGGCTTAAACACAACCCTGCGTTTGGTACAGTGTATGAATTAAGGAGTTTATGAATCGTACTGGCCGTCTCCGGTTTGTTGAAAGCCACCTTAAAGGGTCGAACTACAAAGAAACTAACTTAGTGACTGTTATTTTAAAACAAACCACTCTGATTGCAACCTTCAACAGCAGACTGTTCTCATTACAGTAAATGATGGGTTTTATGTTTAATATTTACCAACAGAAATAGTCACATTATAAATGATTTATAATAAATATTCTTCTGACAAAAAATGTGTTTATCAGGGTCTAGTATAATGAGAAACTCAATGCAGTACACAGAGATTCTATCCTCCTGTTTTGCTGTCATTCTATCAGTCAGTCTATATTCTACCCTATCCTGTTACTTGATACTAATACTTGATACTGTACATAGATCAGCCTATTAACAATCATTACTTATTTTTTTAATTCTGATACTAATTCCGAAAATTACAGACACCTCTTGATTGTCTCAACTGGTTTGTATGTGTCTTGGCTTGTGTGAGTGTTTTCCAAGCTTTGCTCCTATTCCTCAACAACCTCTCTCTTGCCTTCACACACACACACACACACACACACACACACACACACACACACACACACACACACACACACACACACACACACACCATTCCTGTCTCCCTTTGTACTCGTCAAGTGCTTGCAGATCAAAGGGAGACGCCAAGAAGCTTCTGGGCCTAAATTAGATTCATGCTTCATTGAGAGAAAGGTTGAAATTGGTAGGACAAATCACGAAGGTCAGATCTGCAGGTCTCTCAGAACCTCTGCCCTCTCTCTCTCTCTCTCTCTCTCTCTCTCTCTCTCTCTCTCTCTCTCTCTCTCTCTAGCCTTCGGACCCTGTTTCTCTTCACATGTTTTACCACTGTTTCTCTGTATATGTCTCACTGTCTCGCCTTCTCTCTCTATCCTGCTCTCGCTCTCTCATCCTATGTTTACACCCTGGGCTCAAAGCTCATCCCAGCACTGCCTCACTGATGCTAACACACACACACACACACACACACACACACACTCAGCCATGCTGTTGCTCATATACACACACACACACACCTCTCATTGATATGGTAAACAGCGGAGGCTCCACCTAGAATGCTTGCACATACATATTAATGGTTTTGTATGCAGAAATGCATGCAAGGCACTCACAGAGACAGACAGAAGAAACCTGACAAAATGTGCATGCAGATTCATTGGAACACACACACCATCTTTTATATGTCAGTACATGAAATTATAAGCTTACATTTTACCTTCCAGTATTGCCAGTCAATTTAGGATTATACTAGTCACTTCATAAATCTGATTTGTAAACAATGTTTATAAATCAGCCACATGTTTACAAAAAGCCAAATTAACATTATGTTTTGTTATGTTTACAACATTGATTTTGTATATTGAATACATGAAATATCAGTCCAATGGAAACACCAAAAACCAAAATGTGGTCAAATATGATGCAGCTGTTGAATTATACCTTTAACAATATGGCAGTAAACTAATATGGCTTTCTGTTCCCATTCAAAATTCTGTAAAATGATATTTAATTTATTTTAGTATAACCAATGTCTCTGAAGATAGTGGAAATAATTAATGCCAAATAAAGAAGGAAAAACTGTTTGTTGTTCAGTGTTCAAACCAGACTTGATGGAAGATGGATTTATTTGCAAATGCAAAGCATGTCTGTCTGATAACACCAGTAAATTGGACGTGGGAATTAGAAATTCAAATTCAAACACTGGGGGTATGCTAATTGTCATAATACCTCACAAGTCGATGCACTGTGATCTAAATTTAAGATTCACAATGCCAAAGACTTTAATTGCATGGCAATTATGATATGATGGGTTTGATTATGTTGTAATTGAGGTGTTAATTAATAGCTAGATCAAAATAAATGATTTATTTGCCAGCCTGTGTGTGTGTGCGCGTGCGTGTGTGTGTGCGTGTGTGTGTGTGTGTGTGTGTGTGTGTGTGTGTGTACCAAACACGCTATATGTTATTTATATCTTAATGTTACCTACCCAAGCAAATGACAAACTTTGTCCCCTTTGTGTAATTCATTTTAGCACAATGAGTGATCGATACATTAATGAGCAAGATAAAAATGTCCCCAAGATCTTGCATCAAACAATTAACAACAAATATACCAGCTGAACATAAACACTCAATTGTTGAAGTTAACAGTCAGACCGATAAAACAAAAAAAAATGTTCCATAGGAGGAGAGATAACATATTTGCCCTTAAGTAATGCAGAGAAGTAATACAGTACCAAGTTACAAGTGCATTAATGTAGTGAGATGTATACAAACTACAGTGTGAAAATTCTCTTTATTTGTTTTAATGATCACGCTGCCTTGGAACTTGAAACTGTGAGACTTGGAGGGAATGCAGGTGCTCGATTAAAACAAAACATCGGAAAATGTTGAGTAATTATCTTTGATTGCCCTTCCCCCCAGCCCAGATGAGGCACACCAGCCCTAATCACACTAGCACCAAACTTTTCTTTTTTTTACAACAGCTAACAATCAACACTGATTGTCTCAGAGAGAGAGAAAATATTATTTGCTTGTATGCAAAAAAGGAATGACTTTCTTATTCCATTTGTACATTTGATGGTTATGTTATAACTGTTATATATTCAAAGAGGATCTCATTGCGGTGCATAGTGTCGGTACCCTTCAGTTTGATGGCGATATGCGATGAAACGTTTTCTTGATCTTCAACTACATTATGTCACACACGTGCACTGGTGAATAGCAAAGGTCAAGTTATTTAAAGAGCTGGGAAAATATGACATTAAATGATATTCTTGACATGTCAGGAACAGTACTGCATGCAGAGGTATTCACCCAAGCGGGATTGTTTTGACCTGATCCATATCACCACTCCTCAGCATTGACTCTGAGAGTGACATGTCACGTGTATTGTCACTGTAAGCCGTGTCCTGATAAAGCTGACTGCTAAACAGAAGTAATGATAAGGATTCGGCCCCTGCTACAGTAACATCATTTAAGGCATCAGACTAGGCTCCCTCTCGCAGACTGAGATGAGAGGCAGGTTGTTGGACTGTCACTGTGGGGGTGTGAAAAGGCAGCCCTCCTTTTCAAGTATACATCTGCTACCGGCAACATTTGACTGATCAACACACCGAGCACACACGCATTCACAACAGAAACAAACACTGCACTGCACAAACACAGCACTCACTCACTTCCTGGTCCCCTCAAACATTTCTAATCCTGGGCAACCCGAGCACCTGGAACCGCTTAATTGGGATGCCAGAAGATGACGATTGTAAGGGGGGTGGGGGGAAATGTCAGTTGCTGTATGGTAATTATACGAGTTTTCTATTGTCATGGCATTGTACATTGACCCATGCACCCCTATGCTAATGGTTTCTCCCATGGAGTTAATTGGTTGGCTTTATTTAAGCCCTGTGTTGGTTTTTTTTGCCTGCGAGAGAGTTGGAAGGACAGCTTGCTGTGAGGCTGTGTCCGTATGTGAGGCTCTCTTTTGAATCGTGGGGAGTGAACAACACTCTGGTTGATTTTGTTTTGTTTTCTCCAAGTGTTTTTGTTTGGCTTGGCCGCTTCACTATTTGTTAAGCATTGTAAGAATTCCAGGGAATCCCAAGATGCCGGCTGTATTCTTGTGGCCTCCTCAACCACCTCAGTGCATCCGAACCGCTACATCCCGAAGTTGAGACCGAGTCGAGAGGCTCATTCTCACAGGGGGTTGAATGGATCCATTTGAGATTCCCCTCTCCTCCGTTTGAGATTCCCCTCTCCCCCGCTCTGGTTCTATTGTAGTCTCTCTCTCTCTTTCTCTCTGTTTCACTCTGCCATTGTCTTGAATATGATCACATTGAGTGTACAATGTTCCCCACTGTCCTAATAAACCTTCCCACTTCCTCCCCGCTTCGTTGCAACAATATTCTGTATATGTGTATGCAGGGGTGGATTGATAACAAAAAAATCACCCTTTGCATTTTGGACCAGACCGGCCCACCACATTCGATAATGGATACCTTTTCGGTCTTTCTAATGTGTAAAGCAACTGTGCAACTCTTTAAAACCACATACCTTGAGGTATGCAATGAGTTAACGGGAATCAATGAGTCGACACATTAAATACTTCCAAAAAGTGTAATGGATCTTAAGGCAGCATTCATCCTATGCTGCCTTAAGTACGAGGTGACCCATGTGATTTGCTTTTGCTTATAATCTTTTCTTTTTATTTTATGTTGATTGCTTTTCAGAAACAATCTGTTTTACAGATCAGTACAATGCAATTTTTCTTTTTTGCGGGGAAAAACACCCAAAAAATGATTGATAAACCTGTTTTTTCTTATAAATTACCATGTGGAAAATATCTAGGAATGTTAATTGGAATCTACTAGTATGTAAGCAGATGAACTAAAAGTTGCCAAACCCTACAGATGTTGCACTGTAAAAAACAACAACATCCACACCAACCCTCGACGTGAGGCACGTGCACCAATAGGCTATAGCCTACCACACAAACACAACGCAGAGCAGCAGCTTGCAGAGTACAGCAAGAGGCTGAGGGATTGCAGCTCGCCTGGCCATTACCAGCCTTTGACTTCGATTCCCTCCTGTCATTTCGTCATGGATCTTGATTTCTGTAATGGGCGGAGGCTTGTGTGAGGTTTAAAATTATTGGAGTTTCCTTAACCAATCACCAACGTTTGGTAATGGCGTTTGTTTGGAGGTAGGAAGCCTCCACTTTCACAGCAGTAAACAAATCGCTAACTACCTGTTCTGAGATTGTAGTGGCAATGAAGATTCAAGATCATGGATGTTAACGACATGTGCCCATGTTGTAAAGTTATTCTGAGAGTAGAGGGGAAAATATGGCATTCCAAGCTTTCATTTGAAAACAAGGACAGTATTTTCAAATACACTGTCAACTGTAGTTCACTTTCAACTGTTGAACTACAGTTGAAAGTGAAACTCAGTGGGCAACTTATAGTTTTATCAGATTTATCAAGGGGGTGGGTTGCTTTAGCCTTCTCATTGAAAGTGTGCTAAAAGCAGTCCAGCTTACCGCAGGTTCTGCTGCATCTCTGTGTCAATGTTGCTACCAGCTGATGGTGGAAAACGTATCATATCATCATATCATTGTTATTATCATGGCATTTTTGCAAATTTGGCAGCGTTAGCTTGAAGAGCTAGTTTCCTATTTTCTCAGAGTTTCTCTGCACACCCTTTTCGGCTTTCTAAAAAAAGGAAAAAGATCCTAACAGATTACGTTACCTGCTCCGAAACTGAAAAGGCTTGGTGTTTAACGATTTGATTGGGCCAGCCCAGTGTTAATTGGGCTGCTGATCAACTGGTTTTATTGGCCGGTCAGACCAAAATATAAGTACAAAATAAAGTGTTTGGACTGTCAGCCCAAATAGCACGTCAGCCCACCGGGGAAATGCCCGGTATCAATGGCCAGTACGTCCCTGTGTGTATGTGTAAAAAAGATCCAAGACTTTACGAGTGACAGTGGCCCATCCATCAACATCAGCCCATTAGTAAGGCCCCAGTGTAACCTGACACAGCGCACCACAACAGGGCTTGATAAAACAAGCATTCATTAATGTATACTCTCTTTAGTCCTGTAATATAGAGTGAGTTGGGGACGGACATGGTAGAATGTAAATGTGTGATTATTGTTGCAGGGTTTTTAATGGTCACATACAGTATGGATGGAGGATAGCGGATATGATTATTCCACTGTTCTTACTTCATGTGATACCTTAATTCAACACTTCTTTAACCTTTTCTTAACCTCACAAGTAATAATTTAATATTTAATAATATTTGTGCACATAGCAGCTGGGCATACAATCTAGATCTATGCTTATGGTAAAATGATTGTATGCACAGTTTTATAATGTGACATTCATCTCTTATTTCTTCCTGTGTGCTTCATGAATTTGGCAGAGAAAGGCTTGACATGTTTTGTTGTAATTGAATCAATTATGATAATCTATTCTGATGGGGGAAATTCTGATTCCTTTTCCCAGAAAATATTTTATAATAGAAAAAAACACTATTAACTCTATACAACATTTTGTGAGGCTGCATATTATTAAATGATTATCAGGCTGGTTGTATCAGCGATTGTTTACTAATACCATTAGATTTTGTTTATGATCTCGGAGCTTCGGCTGCCTACAGTGACGAGGCCTAGAATCGCTGTGATTCTGCAGCAAAAAAATGTGTCTCTGTAGGAGTGGTTTGGAGTGGCTGCTGGTAACATTTGTATTTGTGTACAATCTTGGAGCGTGCTGCCTACAGAGATACATTTTTTAGACAGCCTTCTTATGGGGCGGGCAGCTAGCAGATCATGAGGAAAGATCAGATGAATGTGATCATTTATGTTTCGGCCTAGAATCACTGATAAAACCTTAAATATAGAGGGCTGATTCCTACCCTAGGTTTTTAATCACTAACGCTGCCATGAAACACCAGGTTGCAGGGGCAGCTGCCGGAGCAGGGACACCCAGACTTCCCTCTCCCCGGACACTTCCTCCAGCTCTTCCGGGAGGATCCCAATTCCCAGGCCAGCGGGGTGACATAGTCACTCCAGCATGTCCTGGGTCTTCCTCGGGGTCTCCTCCCGGCGGGACATGCCAGGAACACCTCCAGAGGGAGGCGTCCCGGCATGTTTCCATGGCTAGAGTCACCGTCCGGGGATTGGGTCGCCGGGGCCCCCACCCACGACTGCCACCCAAATCACAAAGCACCATCCCCTTCTGGACCCTCCTGCGGGTGGTGAACCCAGTGTAGGGAATTTCATCCATTAGCATTCATCCTGAACCGATCTTAGTGTGACCCGTCACCTAGGACTTGTTTGCCTTGGGAGACCCTACCAGGGGCATTAAGCCGCTAGGATCCTAGGATCATCCTGGTGCTCAAACCCCTCCACCACGATAAGGTACCGGTTCATTATTCACATTTATATTAAGAAATATGGCAGATGTACTAAATCGTCTAGAGCCACCACTAATAGGTAATGCTAGATCAACAACTAATAGTTTGAAATCACAACAAACAAAGCATGGCAATCCAGGCACACCATAGGCTAATCAGTATGCCTGGAAACCCAATGGGCTCACTTAGTCCAAGTGTGCAGCTAACCAATGTAATATTAACGACTCGGCAATGGCGGGAGTGGGTGTTATCGCAGTGTCTGTCCGCCCGGCTGCCAACATTTTAATCACATCCTTTCATCAAAACCCTTGTTTTTCCCCATCTTAATGAAAAGTATGGGAGTAATATACAATATACAAAAAGATAATGTGTATTGTGAGGCGAGGCGAGGAAATGGCTTTTACGAAGCCATTGCTGAATCAATGTACATTGCTAGCGAACGGAGAGAATGTATAACAAAATGATCATGGATATGTAACATCCAATATTCATGAGTTTGGAAACATTTCCAGAATTTTTTAACAGAGGAGTCAATCTTTGCTTCAGCGAGCGAAACGCAGAAAGAAGAGTGGATGTTAGGAGGTTTGCTGCCAATGTAATCATACCGTTAATCAGGAAGTTGTGTTTGTGTGTGTGTGTGTGTGTGTGTGTGTGTGTGTGTGTGTGTGTGTGTGTTTTGGTGGCACAGCAGTTATGGTCTAACTTTGACTGTTTGCATTTCTTCCCCTTTTTCTAAACCCATTTTGCCATGTTGAAAATGGTGTAACTTAAAAATTGTACGACTGAGGTTTATGTCACTTTGTCTGGACTAACTAATAGGCAAAGGGAGCAAAGCACCTAAAACGTTCTATCCCATTTCAGCTAGCATAAGGGAGAGTCAGAAGAAATGTATCTTGTGAGCTGAAGGAATATTTACAGCCATACTTTTGAGCCGTATAATGTCAGTTTTACCCAGCATTGCTTTTTTAAATAAATAAATAAATAAATAAATAAATAAATACTAAGAGCCCTCTTAAGATCAAAGATGGCAGCCTTGAAAAGTACAGTACGATCACAAGTGAGGGCTTAACAGTGGTGTGCCTGGCCTTAAAGGGAGTTTGGAATTTTGGACATTGAACCGCATTTCCAAGAGAGCCAGGGATTTATTTATCATTTGAGCCGTTTTCAACACATTTCATTCAGTTTTTCTAGTTGGGTTAGTTTGCTGGTGCTATGTTAGCACAAGTGAATGGAAAGCATTAGCCTTCCAATAAAGACCATCGTACTAACTCCACAGTACACCCGAGGCAAATCAATTATAACTACAGGCTATCAATGTAAATGTCTGTGTTGATAGAGTGTTCGAAACAAAACCAACCAATACGTTCCAATGTCCAAAATTTTGAATCATCCCTTTAAAGCAGTGTTATGCACAGTGTTGTGTAGCATGGAGGTTCAGTTGATGAGTTCAGTTGAGTTTTATTCACAATATTATCAACAACATTATTTCAGAAAGATGATTTATGTATCTAGATGCCACAACACTTAACAACCTCAAGCATATTTGCTTGAGTGTAGAAAATATCAGTTGTTTGCAGACTTCTTTCTAGTATTTCAGAATAAAGACTTAAGTCTTATATTTGAGAAAAGATTACAGCTGCAATGCTGAATTTGGTAGATAAAGCTCAATGTCTACACACAAATAACTTCTTGACCACTAAAGTATTTATAGAAGAGAAGTAGGCCTAACACAGAACCCTGGGGCACACCATACCGTATTCGTAGCCACTTTCAGTCTGCCTTTCAAACAATTTCTCTAGACCTTTCCGACAGACCCAAAACAGCAAAATGTTCTGATCTTGCATTAATGTGCTGTCTGCGTTTGAGAATGTCAGTCTGCGTTTGAGAACTTCATGGTAAAATGGTAAGTGGACTGCATTTATTTAGCGCTTTTATCCAAAGCGCTGTACAATTAATACCTCATATTCAAAGCGCTGTACAATTAATACCTCATATTCATACAAACTTCATACACAAATTCACACACCGACACCGGGTCAGCCAAGACAAGAGCCAGCACATGCGGAACAGATAGTGCTCGGAGGAGCCAGGGATGGAACTAACAACCTTCCAGTTGCCAACCCGCTTCACCCCCAACAGTATCAAATGCCTCATAAGGACTAACAGAGTCAATATTCAATATTGCATTTATTGTCACACACAAGGCACGGTGAAATTGTTTCTCTGCATTTGACCCATCACCTG
>JAOTIX010000016.1:4389624-4399816 GCA_027123715.1 Gaidropsarus macrophthalmus
GGTTATTATTAATATAAACACCCCTGTCTCCTAACACACACACACACATACTCGCGCACACCACACACACACACACACACACACACACACACACACACACACACACACACACTCACCCTGCACACCACCCACCCATATGCACACACATACACACGCACGAGTGTGCGCTCAGTGACAACTTCACTTGCCGTTTCCCTGGGCTGAGTTGCCGGGCGCCCAGGGCAGGTAATTAATAAGGAACAAGGATATTGATTTCTCATTGTGCACAATCGCAGTGCAGTCAGAGATGTCTGCTGCACTTAAATGCACCGTGGATATCTCTGTCTCAGAACTTGCCAAACAGGTTGCGGGCCAAGCATGGCTAAACGTGTGAACAAAAGGAGATGTATTTATCCAGAAATACAATTAAGGTTATTAGTCTAGTAGGTGTTGGGGGACTCCCAGAAACACAGAATATTCCATGTTTCGAACCCCAAATGTTTGCACCGAACGTCAATGACTTGAAGGGAACTACGTGTTGCATTGTCTGCTAAATTAACACAAGATTAATAGTAATACATAATAGATGTTTTGTGCATCAGTAATGTCAAATTCAGTGTCTGCTGTATTATTGTCATATAAGGTATTTTTATTGGATATGCCAGGCTTCAGCAGTTGAAAAAAATATGTAATTACTGCACGTATTTCCCAATGATTATCAACTCCTTATGATGTCAACATCCGGAATGGCAAATTAATGTTTACAAGTAAAATGCTGCCAGTCTAAGGTATAATTATGGAGAAGAATTGTCTACGCTTGTCCTTGGAGCTTTGCCAACAAGATCAAAACATGTTCTTAAGCTGTAGGTCCACAGAGTGGATGTGCACACTTGACAGTATGGTGAAGAGTTTTCTTTTGTCACAGTTAAATACAGCTCTTAACGGGAAAAAATCTAACAGTATTATTAATATATCACACCCACGAGGGAGGGGGGAACTGGAGATGGATATTTTTTTACATTGCATCGGTGTGATGCAGAGCACATTGTACTTTCTTCCAGGATGTCTCTATTCTCTACTGATTATGTTGCAGTTTACAATAAAAAGTGATTTCTCTTTCCTGCCTGTCCCTGCAGCAGGCTGTCAACGTCACAGATACACAGAACATAAATCATGGAACTCAAAGTGTTTTGCAGGTTTTAAGGGGTGAGCAACCAAGTGCTACTGCAAAACAAATGCCATGTCAGCTAATTCTAAACTTCTCTGTACGGTGCTCTTCCATCTTGATTAAGAGGTGTCCACTTCCTGCTAAAAACAGACATCCTGTTATCGTTGGCATCTGCTTTGGGGAATCTCCTGAGAGAGAGGAGGGTGGCTGTCTTTAGGAAAGGGCATTGATGACGCAACGTGAGGACTAACGTGAATCAGCATATCCGACACCGGATCATTCTGTCGGATAAGACAGAATGAAGGTAAAAATATGGTCAAGCTAAACTAAAATCTATATATATTCTATTGCCCTATTATTTATTTTTATTCATTCAGTCTGCAACTTTTATTCCGGACACCCTTGCCAAGTCGTGTGTCGACAAGGAAGGCCATGGCTGAAATCGGCCTTTTTCCAACTGTTTTTGTTCCAAGTTCTTCCTTCAATATATCTCTTATTATATTTGTTTATAACATCAGGGATACTTTTGGTATGACAACTTTAGGGGAGCGTTACTTGTGATGGCCGTAAGGTAGAGAAATATTCAGATCCATCGTCAGACTTGACAAAGCGATGGCATGCACCGTATGCAAAACGTGCAGTGGTTCTGAGTTCCTCTCGAGCGAATAACGCTGACAACGTATCGGTAACTCACCCAGACACTTCAGACGGCCCTTAAAGATTTGAACCGGTAGACTGGAGGCTTGCGTACCAAGTAAGAGAAGAATGCACAACAAGGTTCCTTTCTTTTATACAGAGCAGAACCATAGAAGGTTGAAAAACCATTGAAATTCACTTGTTTTTTCTAGCTGTTGTTGTCTGTTGGTTGTTTGTCTCTGTGGTATGAATCTGTAAATAGTTTAGGCATTTTTGGTCAGTATTAATGCAAATCCTAAGCCAACAAAAATAAATGGGAATGTGTGGTTGTTGCTTCTGGGAAGAGATACATATGAGGATTTTGACCGAGCTAAGGAGAAAATAAAAAATGGCCTTACAACTTCTTAGTGTTATGACATGTTTTGTCAAGGAGAAACTTGATTCCGAAGTCTCATGCTCATGATGAGCTGGAAAGAGACAGTTATATCTCCAATACGAGATGCACCACTGCTCTCTTTCATAAAAAGCAGAATTGTCTCTCTGGATTTGTCTGCATTGTTTAATGTTTTCTGTAATATATCAGTATTATGGCTTGGATGTGATTCTTTTTGGTCTTTCTGCCATAATGTGCCATAATGTGCACCATAATGTGCCATAATGTGCACCATTGACACAATTACTGCTCCAACCTTGCCCCGTTGTTTTATGAAATGGTTATGTGTATATAATAACAAATTAATTGAGAATTTGACAGACAGATATTTGATATATTCTTGAATAAGAATGAATGACTAACCCTTCTTCTTTGAAATGTAATCCATTTCCCATGTGATACTAACATTTATGTACATCTATTTTTAATTGAATATACTAAATAAAGTATTGACACCTGCAACAACAACCACCCACAAACGTAACTGTCTCCCTTTACATTAATGGTGATGGCCAACTGTCGTGGAACTAGTTTTTGCATTCAAATCCAAAAATCTGTAGTTAGGGTAAGGAAGGTCAATCTAAAACCAGTACTTCACACGTAAAATATATTCCCCAAGCTGCATTGCTGTCTTGCTATATACTTGTGCTCCTTTGTCAAACCATTTCCTCGCAAGCTCTCTTCCATACCACCTCAGTCCACCACCTCCTGGACACGAGGCATCAGTAGTAAATGAATGTACACAGCGAACACAGTTATCAGTGACCGCCAGGAAAGACTGGACGACAACCATGAAGAGTGTGGTGACTACTGGAGAGTCAGTGACGCCTCGGAGAGATGGCAACCGGGGCAGAACGGGCTGGCAACCCAAAGGTTCTCTGAGAGGAGGACTCCCAACAAAGCTACGATGAACCTGACTGACACAACGGCAACAGACCTAAGCAATGGACAAACGACTATGAGCAAGCAGTGTACATGCGGTGAAATGAAGGAGGATGAAGTGCCCGTTGGGAGCAGAAGCAACACAATGCACAGGTTTTTATCCTGGTGAGACACAGAAGGAATCACCCCATAGTGCCTGGAACATCCAAGTGTCTCCCGAGCATCAAATCTGACAGGAGGCAGATCAAATGACCAGCAGCTAGTGGAAGCAGTTTGACGAGGATGTTGACCACATTCTGGAGGCAACTGTAAAGAGAGGGGCGAATAGGAAGCTACAAGCTATGACAACAATCATTGTCAGTGATTGATTGGTGAGGAGAAAAAGAAAAGCTCTGGAACATCTTACTCAAGGAACCAAATAGCTGTGAGGAACCATAACATCAGGCAGGAGATGTAGGTACTGAAGTCCCAATACAACAAGGCCGTAGACGAGGATCGCATTGGCCTGGCCCAGCTAATGTGCATCCTGTGGAAGAAAATCAAGGTTCTCCACTGGGCTGAGTGGCATCTGAGGCGGTGCTGTGAGAGTGCTTAAGCACGCTGCCTTATACCCCTCCTATTCCCCTCCTCTCCAACCCCTTCAAGTTCACCAGGGATTTGTTGGGGCAGAGGCGCAGTGGTAAACTTGCCTCCTTGCAGGAAGACATAGACCAACATCTGAAGCATACATACAGTGACCCCGCAAGAGAGCAGGACCTGGGAGAATGTAACATCCTCATAGACCCCCATGAACCTGAGGTGCAGTTTGACATGTAAGAGCAGCTGCAGCTAAAGGAAGTCAGGGATGTCGCCCGCAAAGCAAGGGCAAGCTCCACTCCAGGACCGAGTGGCAATTCATATAAAGCGTAAGGGTATATAAGAAATGTTCCAACTCCTGCTGGGTCTGTGGAAAATCCTGCAAGTCTTTTGATGAAGAGGGAGGATCCCAGATCAATGAGTAGTTGAATGGGTGTGGATCCCGAAGGAGGAAAACTCCACCCAACTAAACCAGTTCCGCATCATCTCCCTGCTGTGTGTTAAGGCAAAGATCTTCCTTAGCACTGTTTCCAAACGGCTGTGTACCTACCCACCATCGGTCCAGAAGGGTGGCGTTTCGGGGATTCCAGGCTGCCTGGAGCACAACGGTGTGGTGACACAGCTGATTAGGGAGGCAAGAGAGAACAAGGACAACCTGTCAGTGCTGTGGCTTGACCTGTCAAATGCATTTGGCTCCATTCCACACAAGTTGGTTCAGCTCACATTAACAAAACATCATGTCCTAAGCAAGTGTAGAGACCTCATTGCTGATTACTACACCAATTTCAGGATGAGGGTCTCTTCGGAAGCAATAACATCACATTGGCACAAGGTGGAGATTGGTATCATCACAGGGTGCACTTTCTCTGTGACACTACTACACTCCTTCGCCATGAACATGCTCAACAAGTCCCCAGGGCCCCTATCAAAATCCGGACAATGGCAACCCCCTCAGGGCATTTATGGATGACCTTATAGTCATGACAGAATTGGTCCCAGGTTGCCTGTGGATTCTGAAGGGAATCGAAAAGGTGATGGAGTGGGCCCGGATGCGATTCAAACCAGCCGAATCAAAGTCTATGGTGCTGAGGCCAGTCAAGAGCTTGGGCAAGGTTTTTGACAGCTCTCTGAGAGATGCAACATCTATCCAGTCGACCTGCACTGAGTTGGATGGCTGGCTGAAATCCATGGACAAGTCAGGCCTAGCTGGAAAGTTCAAAGCATGGCTATACCAACAATACTACCCTGCGACCAGACATTGCCCTTGTGTCTGAGTCCAGCAAGTAGTGCTGCTGGAGCTGACCGTCCCATAGAAAGACTTCTTTGAGAGGAAGCTCACCAAGTATGCGGGACTGGTCAGTGGTTGTACCACCTATGTGACAGAGAGGGCCTCAAGCTGGCTGTGGCTCAAAAGAGGAGAGCCATGGAGTCATGGTAGCTAGCTAGCTATCTGGACACAAGCTGGGGTCCGATCAGCCCCGTCTGGGTCACCTGGAGGAGGGCATATTATGTTGAAAGACCCGAAACGTCCAATGATTCCAGGCACATCACTGATGATGGGCAGACATGCTCAGCTGCATTGTGCATTGTGTAGGGATGTATTATGTCAATGATACTGTCCTAGTAGGTCTGTCCTCTCTCTCTCTCTCTCTCTCTCTCTCTCGGTCACACCACACCCACATGTTTACGCTCACTTATACACACACACGCCAATTTGTGTGTGTGTGTCTGTGTGTGAGAGAGAGCTATAGAGAGAAGACAGCGTGTGTGTGTGTCTGTGTCTGTCTGCACATGTGTCTCTGCAAATGTGTCTGTATGTGTTTGTGTTATCTTGATGAAGTTAAATGGCAATAAATATAAAGGAATGAGGGCTGATGGGTTGAGTGCAGTGTTAACATTGGAGAGCCAATGGTAAAGAACGGTAGCAGATGAAGCTGCTCTGCTATACATTCAGTGGCTTGCAATGTGCAAAGTAAGCTTGAGTCTTAAGAACTACAAACGGATACGGTGAACACACCTAGTGCCTGGGCTCCCACGTCTGGATAGCTCTGTATCAAGGGATTTCATTTTGTAGATTGGTATTTTGGGAGAGAGGAGGAAGAGGGAGGGTCCAGGGCCCATTGGGCTTACAAAGCGGCTGCTTGGTAGACTCCCCACTCCATCCACCCACCTATCCAACACACTTGAAATGTTGGAGGCTTGATAGAGTGATGAGGAAAACAGGGAGAAACATGTTGTTTTTCTCTTGATTGGGAGAAAGGCGAGCGGGGTTAGTCTGCCCGGCTGTTAGAATTGTTTCAGGACATATTGGAGATGGGGCTCTACCATTGTGGAGGTGTATTTGGGTACGAACTTGTTTACTGAAAGATTGTCCCCACAGTGTTGCAAAAAGATCTACAGCAGCCATCAGGAACACTGCTGTTTCCTGATTGGTTGATTGGATGATTGATCAGTTGACCAATCAATGGACTCCCTGTCCAAGCGAGGCCTTGCACACATAAATGTGGGTCTAATCGACGTATTCTGGTGTTTTGTTCTTGCGAAAGGGATGACACATTCCATTTTAATATCTGGCCACACAAAATATTGAACGTTGTACTTTAGTAAACGGTAGCTGGCAATAGAACAGACAGACTAGAGCCAGCTTACTGCCGACAAGTCGACATGTAGTACTGACATTGGCTTCAGATATTTGCCTGTTTAGTCTGTTAGTTATGATGATCAAATGACTGATGTTGCGTTGATACTCCCAGTGTGAAACGGCACAACATTTTTTTATTTTGACAAACTAAAGGATGAATTGTTCATGCCCCGATGTTTACAGTTTGATGAATAATGTATAAAACAAAGCGATGATATACTGTAATGATAACAATGGCAATCAATGAGCCCACCCCCTAACACACCATCCGTTGCTATTGGAAACTACCTTGCAGGTTGGGGTTGGTGTATTGAATTGCCTTGGTGCGGCAGCATGTCTAATCATAGCACACATGCATGCATGCACTGATGTGTGTGCACACACACAAAACCACACACCTTCCCACTCTAAAGATGACCATAAGATGTAACACCATTCCCTCACGGTCTAGCCTGAAAATAAACCTTTGGTATTTCCCCAGGGAACCTAGCCCTCATAGGCACTAAATCCTAAAGCGACAAGCTAATACCCCTTCTTTTTGCTACCAAGATGCACCTGAAAAAACACATAGTCCAAACCAGCCTGGCCCTTTTGTCAACACCGCTGCTTGGGATAGAAGGTTGCTGGTTCCAGGCCTGGTAAGGGGACTTTTCTGCATGTGGTTTCTGTTATTCCCATGTTGAAGGGAGATTTCTCCTCAGGCTGGCTCGGGTTTCCGCCCACATTATGCAATCAATACTCCAGCTGCCTGTGCCCTTGACCAAGGCATCATAGAGGCCCCAGGGTCTAATATCCTTGGGTGCTTCACACTATGGCCTGCCCACCAACCTGTTGATCTCTCAAGCCATCCTTCTAAAGGCTACCAGTGGTGGGGTGCTCGTTGAACTGCATGCTGTTGGCTTAGTAACTGCTTGCTCCTCTTCATCCTGTGTCTACTCTCCATAACTTCTCATCTTCTTCCTCTTCCACCCCACCACCCACTGACTCCGCAATTCACAGATCGATATACTCATCGTCCATGGCCTGACACGGACATCTGTTTGGACGGCACTCTGCCTTTCTGATGAGTCTAGATGAAAGTTACCAGAATTGAAGAGTCATTTCCAGACCGAGCCAGCGCCTCCCACACCCCCTCCAACCATTAGCCCCTGTTCTCCAGCCCGAACCAACCCCAGGCCACCCACGGCCACTAGCCAGCCCGGGCCGAGGCCCTGTGAGTTGATTGCACTGTCCTCCAGGGTGGATGGGACACACCCAGCAGTCCCTGGGGTGCCGCTGTGGGTCTCTCTCTCTGACTCTCTCTCTCTCTCTCTCTCTCTCTCTCTCTCTCTCTCTCTCTCTAGCCCTGCTTCAGGTGAGGTGGGGAGATAGATGGTGTAATCTTCCCCTGGCCATGAACATTGGCCACACCAGGTTGGAGGGTGAGGGATTAAACGGAGGGAAAGGGTTGTTGAGGGAAGGGGTGGTGAGGGAGAGAGGGCACTCAGTGAGAAGTCATTTGAATCTTCTGGAGTGAAGAAGGGAGGAGATTAGAGGTGGGGAAGAGGAGAAGAGATTGGGGGTAGAGAGGGAAGGGTAGAATACGAAAGGAAAAATCAAGAAAGAAAAATCAAGAAAGGAAATGAGAAGCAGGAGGAGAGCAGAGGAACAAAAAATGGGGAAAAGGAGAACAGAGGAAAAGTAGAGATAAAGGGATGAAGGAAAACAGACAGAGGACCAGAGGAAGAAAAGCTACAAAATTGCAGATATAAAAACAATATATAGTGTGATTAAAAGTAGGGGAGGCCACATGTCCGGCCCATGTTCATGGCCAGGGGAAGATTACACCATCTATCTGCCTGCGTGCGTGCGTGTGTGTGCATATGTATTAAGGCCCTTATCCACAGGTCAATGGAGGATAAATAGTGAAGGTAATTCTGACCAACTGGCTGACAGAATGACTCACTGATTGACAGATTAGAGGAGTGGAGATAGGGGGGGGGGGGGGAGTAGGGCAGATGGATAGACAGATTGAGAGAATGATAGCTTTAACATGACAAACAGTCTCGCTCTGTTCATCTTTCCTGCTTTTCCTCTCGTTTTTCTCTACTCGATCAATCCGTCTCTCTTAAGTGGGCTTTTGCTCCTCTGTGATTTGTTTAAAGCTGCATTGTGTTGGCTTGTTGCGTATTGAATTGACACATTTATTTTTGGAGTTAAACACTTCCGCGTGGTAGTCTTGCTATCATAAGAGGGTGACTGACCATAACTCATACCAGTATTTATAGAAACCCTCTTGGTTCGTTCTGGTGAAAACTAAACTGAAAGGCTGTTGCCGGTGCGTCAAACCAATAGACTTGTTTTTTCTGAAAGGTCTTTATTTTGCAGGTCAAGCTGGAGAGGCAGTTTTCACAGCCAAATGCCAGTGAATTTCAACAAAACTTCTGTCTGTAAAGGTTTGTACTAGTCACAGCTTCTGCACTACCAAGGCACATTGACTGCAATGGTTTGCCATACATTTTTCCATTATTACAAGTTCTATTTTTGTAGATACAAGTCATGATGGAGCAGGTAGGGCTAGGGCTTTAAGAGACTAATATTGGGACTCATCATATGCTGCAATGTACATTTAATACAAAATATTACACTTTTTTGTTGTGCTGTCAAGCAATTAAAGATATGAATCTCAATTAATCACATAGTATTGGTGAGTTAACTCACGATTAATCAAATTTTTAAGGATTTTTGTTGTTGTATATTTCACATATCCAACTATCCCCCTCAATTCTGTGAAACAATAAATTACCTTCAAATAGCCAATTTAGGCTAAATCAAGGTCAGTGTTATAATGATAATCAAATGACTACTATGCTATTCAGTTGGCCTTCTGATGTAGCCTACTCTAGGTCTAGCCTGCTGAGTTAATGGAATGTCATTCAGGGCTAACAAACTTATATTTGCCATTAGGACTCAATACATTATGATGGCTATGGGCCATTACTGAGTGCATTTCAGGTCTTATGCCTACGAAATAATAATTGACAAAAAAAATGCAGATTGCATACCATGATTACTTTTAACAAAACTGATTGAATATTAAATTGATTTTTTGCAAGTTATGCTAAAGTTCTTATTACTAGCGTGAACATTGCCCTTTCATAAGCAAACTACTCTATGATCATTGTCGCTATGCCTCGTCAAAATTCAGTGTTGAAAAACAATCAGTGCGTCTGTGGGCTTTAAACTTCACTTAGATCATTTTATCCACAACTCGAGTAGTCGGCAAGCGCTCCCGTACATGTAGCCCTCGTTCCCTCTCACTGACCAAATGAGACCTGCCTGCTGTGTGCGCAGTGTGAGGGGGGACGTTAGCCATGTTTGCGAACGTCTGCATTTGCGCATTTGTTGCAACGAGAGTTGATAAGATCCGGCGGAACGCGTCATAATCACGTCAACTTCCCATTGCGTTAAGACGGACAGGTACACTTCTTCTACTGTTAGGAACACCAGCTGCAGTTATTTGCAAGCTGGGCTTCTAACTTCTAACTAGGCTATCATCGGCAGTGCTCATGTGGGCGTTTAGATAGATAATCACAATGTAGCCTAAGTCGATTTTTCTGCAACTAAGGGATTTTGGTCGCCAATTATAGTTTCATAGAAAACAATCTGCAGCCCCTCATTAAAATTTCATGATGAGTGATGAAGTGAAAGTTCCCAAAATCGTCTATTTTTAATAAGCATAGTTTGGGAGGGGGCACCAGGCATGCCCTATGGGCACGCCTCTCTGAAAGGATTTATGTCACTTCTGACGTGGGGGGGGGGGGTTATTCAAACAACCAGGGCAACGTTGAGGGGAGTGTCTTATGTCCGCACTTATTCAAGAGCAACTGCACAGAAA
>JAOTIX010000016.1:4408372-4418752 GCA_027123715.1 Gaidropsarus macrophthalmus
TCTCTCTCTCTCTCTCTCTCTCTCTCTCTCTCTCTCTCTCTCTCTCTCTCTCTCTCTCTCTCTCTCTCTCTCACATTTTCTACCTAGAATTAGTGGTATCAATGGCAGACAGTTACATTTGTTCCAATTAATGTAAATAAATATTTGTACTTTTCTACGATAGGGGATGCAAAGTCCCCTCATGCCTGGTGCCATCTTGTTAGATAGACCAACAGAGGCAGTAACATATTTACATGGCATGCTCACATTCCCTGTAATAAGGGTCACCACCTAATCACCTATGCACTTAACTAAAGTATTCTAAATATGATAAATTAATTGATCAAACAACTAACCACTGTGCATAAAAGAAAAGATCCACAGTAGCTATTATTAATAATAGCTAAAGTGGTTTTGTGGGCCGTTCGTCTTGAGCATCTGGACTGCAGGAGACTTCACGCAGTATCATGTCTTGATAATTGAATATCTTGGAGTGGATGCGACAGGAGTTTGCTATCATCACATTGTCAGGAAGCAGCTGCCAGCTGCATAGCAAAGATCATAATGCAATCAGCAACTGCGAGTAGCTGCCTCCACAAGCTCATCGTGTTCGCTGATGGTTAGATTGCTAATTCTTCCCCAATTAGTCTGAAAAAAGCAGAACTTGGTCGACGTTGAACGTTCATGCTGCTCAAATACACTTAATCGCCTTCAAATTTGTATTATATCAGCACAAAGAGGAAAGCTGTTGTGTAAATAAAATAAATAAGTATTTTTGCAGGAGAGATTGTGGGTGTCAGGGTTGTGTTGACCACTGTATGTTTCAACACAAAAAAAAAAATTAAGAAAAGAAGGAATAAATGCTCTTAGAAATATCCAGAAAACCTGCGTTTAAACCTTTACACATTCAGATGTTTACACATTCAGATGTGATGATTCAAGTAACTCAATATATGCATTACATCAAGGTTTTGTATCTAAGCTTGCATCATCTTTTCTGCTGATGTTAAGTTTGAATACTCGTGCCAAAAAGGTCTTTAATTGGCTTCCTCCCTTCAAGGCAGGAGCAGGAGGGCAAGCAGCTCTTTAAAATAAAAAAAACAGCAAGCAGATCTTGTTTGGGGGAGCTCCATTTACCTACAACATTTCAAAAGACATAAAGTAGTCTTTTCTATACCCACTGCAAACAATACACAACGTACACTAATGAATGTTTATTTATACAACCCCTCTTTTTAAATACATCTATTTACTCTGCTGATATTGTTGTCTTGTAATGCTCAGTAGCAAATGAAAAAAAAATATTTATCCAAGAGATCCAGGGTCAACAGTCGCCCCCCCCCTTTTTTTTAACAGTAATTAAGAGAATGTATTTTTTTTTATCGGTTTCTTGTATTGTACTGCAGTGAGGTAATTTTTTGACAACAGTGACTACTAAAAGCGCACATTATAAATGGCTCTTTTCCCATTATGTCCTCACATTGTAATGAAAATAATCAGCCTCCTTTCAGTTATTGGCTGCGTCAAATTCCTCACTTTCACTGCCACCCCCCACCCCTCGCAGTATTTTCCCCTTTCTTCTATGCAGCTTATTTGTTTATTTTCCACAATCTTGCTCGTGCCTCACTAGGATATAATTACTGCCATGAGAAACTGTCCCGGTTTCCCTATCTGAGAAGCCTCTAATTGTTTTTGACAAGTTCCCCACTCCTTTTTGCTTTTAATTGCAGCACATAAAATGTAACCTTGTAGTGTCATATGAAGAGTAAGCTAAAATATAAAATGAATGTAGGAAGGCTAGATCTCAGATACAGGTCATTACAGCGGCTATTATGGAAAATGGAAGTTTGGATAATTAGGAGTGGGATTAATGTAAGCTGGGACCTCACTGATGCAGTGATGGTACTATACAGCTAGCACTAGCCATTTCTGCTAACTCAGGGGCTGCACATTGTTGATGGTATGGAGGCGCAATCATTTTTTCTCAGAAAGCGTAGCCGCAACCCAACAGATCATTGCCGGCTTTCCACTCCAGTCCCGGTGCTATCTATTACAGAAGCTGTTAAAGGAAGTGGCCTTGTTTTTAAACCTTCAACAATTGAGGCGAAGTCAAGCAAAGGATACCATGGCAGGATAGTCTAATAGTCGCTGCGGCAATTGATTCTCTTCCTCAAAAGGATTTCAATCCCCAATGTCCAAATGCACCATTGAGCAAGATGGTAAGGCGCTGTCTTCCATCAACTCCTTAACAACCTGTACCTGCATTCCGTGTTTGTTGCCTTTGATTAAAAACAAATCGGACTGCACATTTTGGATGTTCACGTGAATCTGGTGGTAAACGGTCTGGTGATGTCATTGCACTCCAAAAGACAGACTATACTTCATCTTGTCAACCACTGCAGCGGTCATATGCACCTTTCCCTCCACTAACGTGATATTTGTTGACCTCCCTTCTTTCCTCGAGTTTCTCTGAGTGGAAAACCTGCTTGCACTCAGTCTGCATAATGACCCTAAAGTCAATGTGGTTGAATACAAAGTCAAAGGTTTTGTTTCTTGGACTAATGATCAAATGTCTTGCTTCCTGTCAATATGTCGTGATTCCAAGATTGATGTTCATCCCAAAATCGTTGGCTTTTGCATTCGTTTTCGTGCCGTCAATCTTTATTTCTTTCCCTTAATATACATTGTCATTGATGCAGCAGGGCCTTGCATTCACATGCTTGAGTTAGTACAGCAAACACGAAAGAAAATACTTAATACCCAATAAATCATTGTTGTTCTTCAATGGCTTAGCTGAGGGGGGATTTTGTGTTTGGAGAGAGGGATGAGGTTCTGATGAATGGGGTCCTGTCTTCTGTGGCTATCTAATGCATTTTATCATCTGGGTGCGATGCACATAGTTAACATGGGGGGAATTGACAGAGATTCCATATATATATATATATGTATATAAATCACTGCCAAATATCCCATATCAACACTTTTTGTTATACAACACATGTATTTTATTTTATGAGTTCCAAAACTGCATAGGATCCATTGAGCACCAGTCTACTATCTATGAGGTCACATCAAAACGTGCGATCGCCTGACTCAGTTTGGTTTAATCAATCAAAAACTGAGAAATATAATCCAGAGGCAATTATACAAAATTACCAAGGTGCAGTAGTCTGCCGACAGAATGATGAATATTATAGATGGCATCCATTTAAATGCTGTTTACGCGACAAGGCTATGGTAAACACAATTTTCGTCTTCTTTTTCCCCTCCTCTCCCACCCAAGCGAAGCTCGCTGAGGTGTTTTATAATTGAGTCTAGCGGTGCATGAACTTTCTACAGCTCCAATCTATCCAAACACTCGGCTCTGGCTTTAGCGTTCTTTTTCTCCTTTTCTGTCTTTTTTGATATTCTTCACATCAGCACCATACCCAAATGCAAGATCTTAATGGAGAAACCAAAAGTAATTATTAGCTGAATGCAGTAGTCCAGGGGTAGAGGCAGGATCTTTTTTTCATGGTTCAGTGAGTAACAACACCCACTTCATTTGAATTGAGAACATTTGCCATCTTTCAAGGGCAATTATTACAAACCTCAGTTTCGCTGCAGTGCCTTTGCAGTGTCAAAAACAGAATTGTCCCTGATGCAGTAAACACATTTTCTATAATTTCACTTGCGTCATTTAAATTGCCTCCTCATAATCCTTCATCAATTTCACATTAATGTTGCTGATAAATTATGTATTTTTTTCAAAAGAAATTGTCAGATTGGGATGCGGCATTGCAAATCGATCTCTGCAGACACATTTTAATGATTGAAAGATTGAAATTTAAAAGCATATGAATATTATTATTAACTGATTTTGAAACCACCAGACAATTGTCGTTGGCTCTCAGTTCTCTAAACAAAAACAAAAACACATCATCCTCAGGGATTCTTCAGTTCTCTAAACATTATATTTATCACATTCCTCAGGTGGCTGTCTTAGAATGATCCGCACCAAAAGTTGATGGCAATATTAGTCATCCAAAATTATCTCAACTTGCGGTACATAGCCGTATGGCCTCTCCTCCCTCAAACTGTTTGCGAGACATTTCTCCATAGGAACAAAGTGAACATGCCTTCAGCCACAGTCACTCAACAAATGCAAACTACAGTGGATTTAAACTTTGGCAGATTAAAGTCTACAACACCATATGCAGGCATACAATGCCCCACTGTCATCAATCATAATTATAAAAAATGTGCTCATTTGATGCTTCTGCACACAAATTACAATACAAGTTCGCTCTCAGATCTCTAAACATAGTATATAATGTGTTTCTGCAATTGTCGCTGTGATTTTCACCCAAAGTTAAAGGGGAACTCCGGAGTTCAAACGTTTGATATCGAGCAAAATGAATAACATACGATGCAAAGCTAAGTTAAATGTTTTTATCCGATTCTACCAAAATGCTAATACGTTTGTTTCACCAGGGCATCGGAGTGATGTCAAAAAGAAATCACTTTTTTAAACCACTTACAAGGCGAGAAGTAGCCTGACACTTCTTTGGTAATATAACAAGGGTCTTAACAACTTTGTAATTGTACAGATTGTTTATTAAAAAGCATAATTTATACACACAATACCTTCAGTAGTTCACATGTCGATGTCATATCCTTTTTGAGACTGAAACAGTAGATTGATGGACGCAGAGCAAGCCTGCGTTGTAGACTTTACAAGCGAGCAGGCTTGCTCTGCGTCCGGCAATCGACTGTTTCAGTCTCAATGCAAAAAATCACCTGCCATATTCCAGTAGGAATACCAGTAGAAACATATCTCATATTGGTTAAAGTGTTTTCCCTCCAATTTCCTTTATACTTCTCTGAAACCTTATCAGGCAAGTGCCACTCCTTTGCCCCCCTCCCCTATCATCATAGTGAATTGTGATGGATGGCTGTTTGTATTGCCTGTAGAGGCGTCCACGCTTGTCACTGCAAAGTGATCCGTCACGCAGAAGACACCAAAGGCCCAGGCTCTGATGGGCTGAACTGGTCCAGGAAGAGGAGAAGGAATGAAGGGGAAAAATAAGGGAGCTCTGCTTTAAATTGACAGATGGGGAGATGGTCACACTGGAGAAAAAATATGGATGTTAATAGAGGAAAAAATAGGAAAGATATATGGCCCTGGAATCAGAAAGGGAAACAAGGCCACCAACATTCCTGTAAAGAATATACTAATCTTGTGTCCAGCAGTCCTACTCCTATTGTAGTATGATGCACCGGAGGCACTGCACATTTCCACGGTCATTTCACTCTTGATACATCTGAACTTTGCGTGAAAAAGAACATACGCCACGTTTTTGTGCATACGCACCCTTTGTACATGAGGCCCCTGATCACTTGACCTCACATTCTGTTTTGCTACAGAAAGAAGTGTACAGCCGCCCACATCTTCACTAACTCACTCACTCTCACTCATCGTCAACCGCTTATCCGTGGTCGGGTCGCAGGTGCAACACCTCTTGCAGGGGACCCCAATGTGGCCTCTTGGCCACATTGACCAGCTCTGATGGGGGGGATCTCGAGGCGTTCCCAGGCCAGTGTGGAGATTTCTCAGATTTAGAGTTGCTGATCCTCATTCCTGCAAATCCATCCAGCCCAACTAAGTGCAACTGCACCCTGACTACACCTTGATATCCTTTCCATAAATACCACAAAAAGGATTGGTGACGAAGCGCAGCCCTGGCGGAGGTCAACACCCACCGAGAACGAATCCGACTTACTGCCGAGACCACGGACACAGCTCTCGCTGTGGCTATGGCTATACAGGGATTTGATGGCCCTGAGAAGTGACCCCCTAACCCCATAGTCCTGCAGCACCTCCCTACTCCCAGACATACAGTACATACTGTGAATCAACAAAACATATTCTTATGCTTCTACTGCTGATCTTGAATTATCTGCCCACTGCTTCATATGGATATACTACTCTTCTGGAGAACCAACAGATTACTTACTCCAGGGAATTTCTACTTCAGCTGCAAATTCACTCTCACCAAGCCCCTGCCACAGACGAGTGGTCGGAGGAGCTACAACGTAAACTCCCACCTGACCGGATAGATGCTCTGCAACAATAGAAAGAAGGTTACGAGACGGGGGAGGAAGAAGAAGGCCGGAATTAAAGCAAAACTTAGGCGAGGTGAAAGTAAGCACCGTGCCCTCCCCTCAGTGATCCTTGCTAATGTGCGCCGGACTTCTTCCATTCTTGCTTTCACAGAAACGTGGCTAACCAGGAGTGACAACAGTGACAGCATGCACATAGATGGCTTAGACCATGATACTGAACTGACTGGCAAGCGCCATGGCGGTGGTGTCTCCCTCTACATAATTCCTCGCTGGTGCAAAACAGTTGTTGTCAGAGAAGAACTGTGCAACCCTGACATTGAACTCTTGGCTGTCTCCCTGCGTCCCTTCTACCTTCCCAGGGAATTTCCACAACTGCTTTTATGCTGGTTTATATCCACCCCAGAGCCAATGAATCCACTTCTACAGCTCATATCTCCGGATGCCCCCATCTCCGATGCCCCCAAATTCATCATGGGTGCTGATCACAGCAGCATACTGCTAGGTCCCACCTACTCACCTGTGGTGAAGACAGTCATCAAAGACATCAAACAGTGGACACCGGACAGTACTGACAGGCTTCAAGGCTGTTTCGAAACCACAGACTGGAATACCCTCATATCCTGATCCACCAGTGAGCAAGCGGATATAGTATATTATCCCCTCCAAGAAGGTTACAATCTTCCAATACAATAAACAATAAACCCTGGGTGACCAAATATCTAAAAAACATATTGAATAAGAAAAAGAGAATCATTTTTACCAGTTCTGAAGCTGAGAAGAACGACGTAAATAGAGAGGTCAAGCGAGCCATAAAAATTGCCAAGCTGAAATACAAAAACAAAGTGGAGCAGACCTTTGAAAAAGGGAACCTCTGTGCGGCTTAGAAGGGCCTCAAGTACATAGCAGCAGTGAACTCTGTCTCTACCAGCCGCAAGCCCATCCAGGTAGCAGGAAGCAGCTTCACTTCACTCCTGAATGACCTCAACTCCTTCTTCACCAGATTCGAAAAGGACACCCATCTAGAATCAATCGTTTCAACCCTGATGATTCCGGCCTCAACATCAACACATCAGAGGTGGTGAGAGCCCTCAAAAGAACTAAAAAGAACACCGCTCCAGGGCCAGACAACATCGGTTGGCGTACCCTGAAGGCCATGGAGAGGATCATCAAGGAGCACATTACCACGGCAACCGGCTCGATGATGGACACAGTTTGCCAGGCTGGCAGGGGTGTTGATGACGCAAAAATATTCATCTTAAACACCATCCATAAGCATATGGAAATACCCAAGACCACAGCCGCTGACTTCTCATCAGCGTTCAACACAATGCAGCCACACATTTTGGCTGAGAAGCTCATCACCCGCTTCCACCTCAACCACCAACTCACTCTGTGGATTATAGACTTCCTCACCAACAGATCACAGAGGGTGTTGGTGAACCACACCTTATCCGACTCCCTCTTCACCTCCACTCTCTACACTGATGACTGCAGATCCACCCAGCCAAACTGCCACTTTGTAAAGTTTGCTGATGACACAGTCCTCCTGTCTCTGCTTCCCAGTGATACACAACGTCACAGTTCAGCCCTACAGGACTTTTTAGTATGGTGCGAAAAGTCTTGTCTTCAGCTTAACATAAGCAAAACCAATGAGATCATCGTGACAATTTTTGGAGGTACACAAATACCTGGGAACAGCCTTCGACAACCTGTTAAGGTTTTCCTCTAACACAGAGGATATCCTTAGAAAGTGCCATCAGAGACAGTACCTCCTCAGGAAGCTGAAGTTATTTGGGAGTGTAACAAAGATTCTCACCACATTTTATTATGCATTCATTGATAACGTAATAACTTTCTCTTTCACCAGCTGGTTCCACTCCATCACCCTGCAAAACAGAAACCGCTGTTGACTGTGCTAAAGGTCTGCTCAAAAATAATTGGGCAGCCTGTCCGAACTCTCACTGCCCTATGTGACCAACGTAAGGGTTGCACGCATCACGCATGATTATCAAGGACCCCTCCCACATCCTGTTTCCGGTGTTTGAGTGGCTCCCCTCTGGACGCAGACTACGCTGTCCGGGTTACCGAACACCGAGGAGGAAGGCAACCTTCATCCCGAGGGCTGTCCTGCTGCTTAATGATAATTGAATTATGTCTCATCATTCATATGCATGAACTAGCAACTAAACTTGTGGTTTGTGATTGTGCAGTGTGTCTGTGAAATGTGTGTGTTGGTTGATTGTGTAGTGTCCATGTCGTGGACTGTGTCCGTAATATTATTTATTTTTAAGCTACTGTAATGCGCCTTTTAAATTGCCCCTTGGTGATGAATAAAGTGCTTTGAACTTGAACCTCTCCAATCCACAAAACATATGTAGACCGGATGGGGAAACTCCCTGACCCCCCTCAGGATCCTTGCGAGAGTAAAGAGCTGGTCCATGGTTCCACGCCCGGAACGGGATCTGCATTGTTCTTCTTCAATCTGAGGTTCGACTATCGGCCAAACCCTTCTTTCCAGCATCTTGGAGTAGACTTTACCAGGGAGGCTGAGTAGTGTGATGCCCCTGTAATTGGCACACACTCTCTTCCACTCCTTTGGCACTGTCCCAGACTCCCATGCAATGTTACAAAGGCGTGTCAACCAAGACAGCCCCTTCACACCCAAGCTTCAGCATTTGGGGGTGGATCTCATCAATCGCTGGGGCTTTGCCTCTGTAGAATTGTTTGACTACCACAGTGACTTCCCACACGCAAATTGACGACGGCCCCCTATCAGCCTCAAGCTCTGCCTCCAACATAGATAGTGTTAGTCGGATTCAGGAGTTCGTCAAAGTGCTCCTTCCTCCGTCCGATTACCTCCTCGGTTGAGATCAACAGGGTCCCACCCTTGTACTGTACACAACTTGGATGGTTCCCGGTTTACCCCTCCTCAGGTGCCGTAGTTTTTCAGAAGCACTTTGGTGCCGACCGGGAGTCCTTGTCCATGGCTTCTCCGAACTTATCCCACACCCGCTGCTTTGCGGAAGGCCTCCTTCTTAAGTCGTTGTCCACCACAGTGTTTGAGGGTTACCGCCCTTTGAGGCACCTTGAGGGCACAGCACACCGCCTTCAGCAAGAGAAGCTTTGGACATTGCCCACTCTGGTTCAATGCCTCCAACCTCCACAGGGTTGCTAGAAAAGCTCCGCCGGAGGTGTGAGTTGAAGATCCCTTGGACAGGGGCCTCCTCCAGACA
The DNA here is from genome assembly GCA_027123715.1 of Gaidropsarus macrophthalmus. Lineage (NCBI taxonomy): Eukaryota > Metazoa > Chordata > Actinopteri > Gadiformes > Gaidropsaridae > Gaidropsarus > Gaidropsarus macrophthalmus. The sequence goes on from JAOTIX010000016.1 coordinate 4,417,690, forward strand.
TTCCAGACTCACCCACACTACCCGTTTGGGCTTACCAGGTCTGTCCAGAAATGTCCCCAATATTCTGATCCAACTCACCACCAGATGGTGATCGGTTGACAGCTCTGCCCCTCTCTTCACCCAAGTGTCCAAAACATCAGATCAGATGATACGATCACGAAATTGATCATCGGTCATTATTTATGAGTTATGAGCATCCTGATGTTCGAACATGGTGTTTGTTATTGAGAATCCATGACTAGCACAGAAGTCCAACAACAAACGACCGCTCGGGTTCAGATCAGGGTTCCTCAGGTTCTTCTCCATCACGCCTCTCCAGGTGTCTTCATCATTACCCTTGTGTGCATTGAAGTCTTCCAGCAGAATTAGAGTCCCCTTTTGGAGCCCCATAACGGACTGCATTCAGGGTCTCCACAAAGGCAAGGTATGCTGAACTGCTGTTTGGGGCTTATGCACAAACAACAGTTTTTGTTTGCCCCCCCCTCCCCACCACCCTTAGGCATAGGGAGGTGACCCTCTGGTCCACTGGGGGTAAACTCCAACACAGTGGTGTCATGCTCAGCCGGGGATTTGTGAGTATCCCCACACCCACCTGCCGCCTCACGCCCTGAGAAAAATTTAATACAACCCCTATCAAGGAGTACGGTTCCAGAGCAGATCTGTGAGTAGAAGTAAGCCCCACCAAATCAAATTGGTAGCACTCCACCTCTCTCAACCTCCGGCGCATTCCCCCGCAGCAAGGTGACGAGCTCTGAGGCCGTCCCCATTTTTCTACTGTGTGTTTCTCCCTATTCTCTTGACGTAGCTGGTGATGACAACAAATGGATGTCAGCAAACCAGTGGCAGCAAACCAGTGGCAGCAAAGCAGCGTCACTTTGCTTTCACAGCTAGATCTGTGAAAGCAAAGTGACGCATAACCTTGTGGAGGTTATATTGTGGAGGTATCGGTGTTTTTGGCTTTGTAGATGCGTGTGCCGTTGTGAGAAGCTTCATTAAATTGGAGTTGCTTACAACGGATGTCGACAAAGTCTTCGCTCCTGGACATAATGTACACATCACATGC
>JAOTIX010000016.1:4540099-4552280 GCA_027123715.1 Gaidropsarus macrophthalmus
GTGGAGGTATGCTAATGGAGGTGGATAATCCCTGCATAGTGCAGCCGTCTTGTTTTTAGATCAAAACTCAATGGAGGCCCTGTCAGTTCTCTGTCACACACACACACATGCCAGCAGGCATGCACGCAAACACTCGCAAACACACACATACAGATCCTGCCTACAAGGAGACAGATACACATACATTCGCCACCCTCCACCACACCTGTCCCTTCAAGAGGAGTGTAAAAAGCACAGCACTCAGGAAACATCACAACCTGCCATATGTGACGATCTGAAAGGCGCCCCCAACTGAAAGCCGCCAGCGTGCCTTGTAAAATTGTGTCATTTCCAAGCCGATGCCACGGCAACCTGTCACCTGTCCTTGCTTGTCCTCCTCACTTTATCTCTCCCTCCCTCCTTCCGTTTCTCTCTCTCTCTCTCTCTGTCTCTCTCTCTCTATGAATCCCTCGCTTTTACAATGTCTTGCTCAGAGATGCAACAGTATGTTTATCATTTCTGATTCGATACCCTACAACGCAATTCGAATGGTATTGCGGTAATACTCTACGGTGTTACATTTGGGAGAAACCATTTTGGGAGAAAATATTTTTGTATTCACCAGCAATGGATGTTCTAATATCAATGAAGCCGCAGGGCTTTTCTTGAAATGGATACACACCATCTACCACTACTGGATCTGCCTATTGTTACTGATTTCAGTCTACCTACTGTTACTGATTTCGGCCTACCTATTGTTGCTGATTTCAGCCTACCTATTGTTACTGATTTCAGCCTACCTATTGTTACTGATTTCAGCCTACCTATTTCTACTGATTTCAGTCTACCTACTGTTACTGATTTCAGTCTACCTATTGTTACTTATTTCGTTCTACCTACTGTTACAGATTTCAGTCTACCTACTGTTACTGATTTCAGTCTACCTACTGTTACTGATTTCAGCCATTGTACGCTGGCAGCTGATAAATAGGTTCATCCCGACTCTCCCTACCTTCTTTCTCTCTCTCCTTTCTTTTGATCTTGCTAACTCACCCTCTTGGCTGCATCTCTTGGCCACACTCTGCATTTGTCCTTGTTTGGGTCTCTAAATAAAAGCAGCATATAGCGTACCCTCCCCTCGCCAGCGCTATACATCTCGACCTCTGTGCTGAGTTGTTTATTTAAGACCTCTGAGCTTCCTTTCTCCCTCTGGATCCCCCTGTCTTCTCTTGTTCTGCCGTCTCCTGGTTCTCGTGTCTCTGGAGATTGCGTAAGAAACCCACCAGACACACAGGAGCAGGCAAGCTTTTGACTGAAGGCGGCGTTACCATAGTGATGGCTCTAAGCCGAGGCAACTTCCTAGAACTGGCCTAGATTGATGGCGCTCGCTTCTTTAAGCAGTGTCTGTCGGTGTGTGCGTGCGTGTGTGTGTCCTTGTACTTTTATTCACTTCTCTGAGTGATTTATTTGGGGGTCTATATTTGGGATTGTGTATTGGTGTGTATGTCTCTGTATTGGAGCTCGTGCCTAGTTGTGTATGTGTGTTTGTGCGTGTATGTCCATCAGTGCATGTGCATATGGGTGTGTGTGCGTGCATGCATGCATGTATTGAGCCGAGCCAAGTGTTAAGCCAGCGAGAACACGCAGAAAGCCTGTCCTTAGAGTGGTTCTCCACACCGCCTCGGTAACAACCTACGAACAAAAAGACACACAAACTCTTGTCCACTCAATTGTCCTGTGAGTGAACACGACAATTGGGCAAATTCTTCTTTGATTTGTAATTAACTTGGCAACCCCCATGACCATTGCCGTGTCGTGTCATGTGTTTCCGTGCTAGCTAACGGGATAAACAAATTGGATTCCTGGAAGATCAGGGAGTGTTTGTTAATAAGACACCTGCCATGTTTAATTGGTTGGATACTTGGCTTCAATGTCACACTGTGTATACAGTGACACTTTTGTTTTTTGACTGCATATGCCTAGCCTTCTTTAACTTACTTTTCCTCACACGAGTATACTTTGAGGGTTTTCTGTAGAAATCGTGACATCACATTGCAATGAGCTCCTCCATCGCTCTGCTCTGACTTTTTGATTAGTCTAAGTTACGCAATGGTTAAGGATTTAACGTAACCTCAACTGTGTCTCCTTTTATCTCTCGTTCATCGCTTCAAATGTAGCAGTATCTGCAACAAAATATCCCTTGATGAATTCTGATCTACAAGCTCTATACACCTAGATTTGTCTCCATATTAGAATATTTGGATGTTTATACATTTACCGTGTTTTATTTTATCATTGCATCTTATTTTGTGAGGATATTCAAACCAAAGCACAACAACTTTGCCATTGGCCCTAAAAGTACAATATAAGTGACGCAAAAAGAATTCCTGCAAAAGACACCCAAGTGAGATGGATTCCAATTGGCTGTATTTTCGGCCACCTTTCTCTGCACAAAATCACAAAATGGCCTTGCGTCATTCAGCCCGCCACTTTCCCAAATCACAGCCATAATGGGCCCTATTCCTGCTCCCAGACACTTTTTTTCTTCTCTCCGTCCATCGATTACCACGTTAGCTCGATAACGTGGCCCGCCCCATATCCATTAACGAATTTCCCACCGCCACCAGACTGAAAACAACCAAGTACATCAAATTGAGCTGCCAGTTATCCAAACCTCTCGCCTGTTATTAGGCCATTACCAAGTTCTAGCAGGGTAAGCTAATCTGAGACCAACAGTGGAATGGACTGGTGGTGGCCCTAACATTAACCAAACAGAGTCAGAGTCCTGTGAAGTCAGTTGGAGCCCCCCTCCCCTCCCCCCGCTTATTTCTATGTATTTATTTTTCTGATGGGGTACTGCTCCCCCCCCTCCGATGCAGATAAAAATGGGCCTTGTTGTGTTTATCTGGGCAGAGCTACACCCTACACTGATGGCTGCTGGATAGAAGCCCTGGGTACAGACAGAGATGTGTTTGTTTTGGGTTCCTTATTTTCCTCTTCCGGAGGAGACAAATGGGCCTTCCCACCGGGGGCCGCAAACATCAGGGGAAATGCTGTTCTCCTTGTCTGCTCCAGTAATGCTATCTCACGCTGTGTAGTACGGACATGGGTATCCACATCCCCACCTCAATGTGCCTCCCACGAACAGGGAAATGTTTCTGTGTTTGTGTGGTTGGGGGGGAAGCATTCAGAGGCACCAGCGGTAAAAGAATCTGTTGTCCTGGAGCAATGTCAGTCATTTGTTTCAAACATTTAATGCTCAGGAGCCACAGCAAGCATATTTGTCACACACACAAATATTAAGTACACACACTAACACACTCTAACACACATGCGTACAGTGTGCGCAATAGCTTATTGTGCAACAGGCACTGAGGATATGAAGCATGTCATTACACATATCTAATCACCGCACCTTGGGAGTTCGATGAAGCATTTAAAAAAAGAAAAGGAGGAGAAGAAGAAAGAGGCGCCCGACTGGGTCTTGATGGAAGATCACCTTCGGGCAGATATGATGAATGAATATTTAAACACGCCAGCGCTCCCTCGTTCGTATTCTGCTGCTGCGTGCGCTGTGGCAGGGTCTTCTCAGAGCTGTTTACACAACCAACGCTAAAGTCTGGAAACGGAATCAGAATCATCGTTATTGGTCAAGCGTGCCTTCGCACAGGCGAGTGAGTGGACTCCCAGGGTACAGTCTCAGTCCTCATGTTCGTGACACGAGGAGACAGAAAAAAACGACACAAAGAAAGCATACACATGCAGTTGAATAATGTATATGGGTATGTACAATGTCATTTCACATAGTGGTGTAGCATGTTTATATGGAGGCCTACATGGAAAGGATCTTTGCATTGTAAGGTAGGTTTTTTTTTGATAAACGAGGGCTGCCAATTCTTGGACCATGCCTGAGATCTCACAACCCACTGCCCCCCTAATCCATGCCTGAGACTTGTCCAAAGGAAGAATATACCTCCAAGGAATTGAGTATGCACTGCACGCAATGCCCAGTTTGTATGCAGTTTATCCATGGCTCAGTGGATAGTCACATGCATTGGGAATCTATTGCACATCACATTGTATGCACAAGTGAAGTCTACTGTGGCACTTGCAGTAGTGATTAATTAGAAAGCACTTTGTGACCCTGTAACCGTCCTTTTACGATTTTCACTGCGTAATTAATTGCTGGCTGCATCGCATCACAGTTTACAGGATGGACTGAAACGGTTAAAACACAGTAAAAGTCAGCTGTCCCCCAGAGGCAAAAGGGAAGATTGAAAAAAAAGGTTAATTGCTCTCATCGTTGTTGGCATACATTCATCCACAGACGAAAAACTAATTGCACCTTCTAAAGAAAACCCTAAATGGAATTGGCATTTCAATACAGATATTTTCAAATGTGTTTTACAGTGAGGAAGATGTATTGGAAAGCTTTCATTATCATTTAGAAGCAGTATGCAGGTAAACGGTTATTATATCAGCAAGAGTTGATGTTATGCATTTTCCTTTAAAGGTGGATGCCTGAATATTTCTGGCTTGTTAACGGCCACAATATTTGGTTGATATTCTGTTGGTTATACAAGCTTGTGGCTCCATTTGTCCAATGCAATATAATACATTGTCTGTGTGGACATGCACCGTCTATTACAACTTGACATTATCTGGGGCATTTTATGAGAAAACATTACTGAAGTGCTATGCAGCTACACCAACAATAGCATATTTCAGAGATACGTATTGTTGTAGGCTTCAAACATAACGTTGAACAGATGGTTTTCTGCATTGTTCCTTTGAGTTCCACCTTTATGCTTCAGTTTCCTCCTGCTCCCAGAAACGGCCATTTTAGGATGAATCCTTTCTCAGGACACCGTCCATCATATCTGATGTTATCGGCCCCTCTTACCCGCTCCGGTAATTTGACTCCGTTTTAATATTTCCCACTGGATTCTCCAACCCTTACAGCTACTGCCTTTTCAGTGACACTCCCAAACGGTTGAGATATCATTCAGCCAGGACACCTTGGCGGACCACATCTTGCGCTTTGCCCTCCAGCTAACGTCTGTGTTCTGCGCCACCCAGACTCCGATTCAGACACAGGATGCACTATCTGTGCATGTTATGTTGTAACTAAAGCATGTCTAGAGCAATAGTGGAAAATGATCCTGATGAAATCAAACAGACATGACAAACTGCTACTGGTCCATTATTTGGGCTGTTTTGGTTTGTTGTTTGTTGTGGACAAAACCTAGTTACATTTTCTCTATGGTCTACTATTGAGGAAAAAAGGGTATATTCTAGTGTAATACTTGCATCACAAAAACTAAGCATACAGGGAAGAAGTGTGTGTGTGTGGGAGTAAATAAAGTCAAGCAAAGTTAACTCACTGTCTCTGCTACCCTAAGGCTATATCGTCTCTCCCATCCTTCTATCTCTCCATCCTGCCAACCCTCCACCTTCCCCCCTCCTTTCTCCCCCTCTCTCCCCTCTCTTTATCTCTCCCTCTTTACTCACATCATCTACATCACCCCCCTCTTCTCTCCATCACAACCTCACCCAACCTCTCTCTCTTTCTCCATAGCTCCTGCCCATCAGTGCTCTCTCTCTATCTCTGGCCAATGATAGAATGCAGGGGCCTCTCCTCTATGTGTGTTTAGCAGGGCCCAGGGGCCGGTGTCGACCCAAAGTCCCTCAATTATTAATCCTGCGTACCATGCTAGCACTTTGATCATCCCCTCCTACTTGCCTCTTTAGCTGTAACCAGTTCCCAGAGAGGCTCCTACTCCACTACTGCTTTTCGCTCTCATCCTACTCGCTCTCTATTGCTCTTTGCATCTCTGCACAGACGCACACGTGAGTGGAACTGATTCTGTCTTGCCAACTGTTCCTTTTTATACTCGGTTGACTACATGAACAGTTGGTAGTTTTCCAATTCATTCCTATTTTTAACAATCTGGTCCCTTGACACTAATTCTCTTTTCATGATTTTGGTTATGAAATATTTCTTTTGAATGCATCAGCTGCTGCGATAACATTTTAATGCACAATTGTCAGGTACAATTAGCCTCTTTTAATGTTACATGCTCCTGTTTGGGGAATATGTAAAATGAGACAATAAAACATGCATTCAAATGAAACATAAAACAGATGCGTTTTGATGCTGCTGAGACGCTCCAAATACAACTTGAATTGTGATGAAATATGGAAGTGTCCTTCTGTAACTGGCCTACAAGGCTATCGATCATATTTTGAGATTAGGTCTGCTGCAAAGGCCATGCGTGAGAGTATGTGCGCGCAATGTGTCGGATTGTTTTTAATGCAAGTTTGTGTTTTTAATGTCTGAAGGTATGTGTGTGTAATGTTAGCGCGTATATGTGTGTGTTTAATGTGAGCGAGTATATGTGTGTTTAATGTGTGAGAGTATGTGTGCTTAATGTTTGTGAGTATGTGTGTTAAATGTGTGAGAGTTTATGTGTGTTTAATGTGTCAGGCTTTGTGTGTTTAATGTGTGAGGGTTTGTTTAGTGGGAGCGTATGTGCAGGGGTAGTTGTGTTGAATGTGTGAGGGTATGTGTGTTTAATGTTTGAGAGTATGTAATTTGGGGCAATGGGGAGAGGAAAGTCATGTGTTTGTTGAGCCATATGTTGTAGGAAGAGGGTGTGTGTGTGTGTGTGTGTGTGAGAGAGCGCTGGTAATGTAAGTGGTTGTGTGCATTCAAGGGCTCTTGGAGGTCTGCCCTTTCTAAAATGTAATTAGATTTATTTAGTGCCATCTCAAAAGGAATTGGGTTAGCTCCAGTGGCGCTGCATTCTGACTTTCTCCTGTTTTTCCCTCCCTCTGTAGCTGCTCCTCGGTTCACCAAAGTTCCCGTTGACCAGATCGGTGTGTCAGGGGGCGTGGTTTCCTTTGTGTGCCAGGCAACAGGTGACCCCAAGCCGAGGGTGAGCTGGAACAAGAAAGGCAAGAAGGTCAACTCCCAGCGCATTGAGGTGAGTCATTTTCGACAGTACTGCCCCCTGCAGACATGGAGGAGGGTAACTTCAGAGTCGGCACTATTTCTCTTCTCCAGAGCGTTTTTCAATAAATACCCTGCATTCAACCATTCAAACATTTACACACCGACAGCGGGTCAACCATGCCAGCATGTAGGGAACAGGTAGAGGTTCGATGTCTTGTTCAGGGACACCTCATCACTCAGCGAGGAGGAGCCGGGGATCGAACTTGCAACCTTCCGGTTGCAACCCGTTCTACCCACTGAGCCACTGCTGACCCTCTTAATTCTCCTTCATTCCAAACCAAAATCCCTGCTTGATTTGGATTAGTTTGCACCAAATGATTCAGGATAAGTAGTAGCAAGTTTTCAATTACAAAGTTACATGGGCAAGCATCAACCGTTCAGCAGGCTGGCTGTCGAGGCACTTCAATGACGGTGAAGAGAGTATTTTCAACCTCAACAGAGATGCTTGCTGCTTATATAGAACAGTCTGCTGATTCTGCTATCAAGACAGTATCAAATTGACTGGATGTTATATTTTCAATAAAAGAATACAGGACTGCTCAGTGCAGTCTGGTATTCAGTGCTGTGTTAACTATTTCATCGCTATGATTGATTGTAGGGCTAGCCAATTGCATCTAGAGGCATGTCGGCCTGAGCCTGTTGATGACGCCCTTGAAAATGTAAAATGATTGGAGCAGTTCCAGACAAATCGCAGTTTGCAAATTGACCTGAGATGACAAGCTACTTCAATGTGCTTGGTCACCGGCATAGATGTATAAATGCATGCCAAGTCGCATCCAAAGCCCGGTGCAGCTATCAAATGGTTGAGCTCTTACAGAATCAGGAAAGTATTTACTCTTGTAAGCACAAAATCCGTAAAGAAAATGTTTTGAAGTGGCTGTGTTGAAATTGTTATCTCTTAGCTTTAGCCTCGAGGCGGCTGCTTTGATATCTATCCAGGCACCATACGCTTGCGGTGTTGTTAGCCCAATTAGCTAGCAAGCTTTGAGGCTTTACTGCAATGTGCCGTCGATGTTAGATTCAAAGTCCTGCCTGATTTTTGTGAGGCAGGATGAAAGCCAGTGTTACAATGATACCAAGTGGGAACGGACAAGTATAAATTTGAACAGGTTTTTCTTTAAAGTCAAATGCAGTTATTTAACTGTCCATTGAGCAGTCACAGATGTTTCTACTCCCCACAGGGTTTACGTCGCTGCTCTGTGTTTTTGTAATTCCAGTTTAAGTGTGTTTCGGTTTAGAAACCAACGCAGTGCAAACATTCTCAGATGCAATGCACAGATTAAAATGGCATGTCAAATTAATTATATAATAATAATAATAATAATAATAAACATTTTTACTGCCATTTTCATTTGAACTTTTTTAAAGAGCATTTAGAAAAATAATTCCACCATTGATGGTTAAAGATGGGTATATCGAGGTAGTCACAAAACACAACAAGGCTACACAGCACAGAGTCCAAACTGACAACGCGTCCTCCCTTTTGGGTGTGGTTCCCTCGCAGACCATCGAGTTTGACGAGGGCGCAGGGGCAGTGCTCCGTATTCAGCCGCTCCGGGCGCCCAGGGACGAGAACATCTATGAGTGCGTCGGCGAGAACAGCGAGGGCGAGATCACCGTCAACGCCAAGCTGTCAATCATCAGAGGTAAGTCCCGCCCACCACGTAGAAAGATCGATGTTTTAACAGAAACCGAAACATAATACGGCAATTCTTAACCACTTGGGGAATGCATAAAACCCAACAGAATACAAATGTCATTTTAATGCAGGCAAAAGCGGGATGAGAAAACCGTTGCCAATGCCAATTTAGATCTCAGGGGGCCCACGTACAGTAAATGGATATTGTGTCATTTCCCTGGACCCGCGCCTGGTATGGCCGTCCATGTGATCAACCGCCTATTCAGGAAGACCCCAGGCCCTCACTTGTGTTTCGCTAGGGATAACGTATGCAAGCAGGGGGCTTCGGGGGGGCCGTGAGTTCTGTGTTGGTCGATAAAGAGGCTTGATTGGTCAACCGTAGTCTATGCTGGAGACTGGCAGGTGTTTGGGTGGGTTGATCAGTCAGCCAACAAGCACTGCCACACCGTGGCGAGATACTACTTAGTGTTAATAAAAGATAACATGGAAATCAGGTACATTGTTCCAAAGGCCTTTTCATGACTCAGTGGATTAGTTTCAGCCAAATTGTGATTCTTTACAGAAGATGGTGAGGTTAGCAGTGTTGTTAAGAACGGGTTGCTGCTATTGCTGCTGCTATCAATGCTAGTTTTGAAATCGCACATCTTCATCTATTGTGTGCCTTTTATGGAAAACAATTTTAAGACGGGCAGAAAAGTTGGTTAAAGGTCAATTTCTCTCCCGAGGCCGCTACAAGACGTTTACTATGTGGTTAGCACACAAGCATGCTGAGGGTCCCTGTATTGACGTTTTTACCCTTTCCTTCCTTTTTAACTGTCCCACTTTATCCATAGATGGTCAGCTAGCTTGCTATGCTACTTAGTGTTAGCATCCATCCCTGCGCTCTCGAAGGCTTTATCTCTCTCTGAACCTCGGTTGGACGTGGCGCCACCCCATAATGGACATTCATTTTCAGAGCCTGTAAATGTACATTTGGGTCCCCTGGCGGAATTGTCAAACAGCGGGACTGAAATGGAGCAGCTGGCCGTTCCAACACCAATTCTGACTAGACACGGGCCGACAGTTTGACCTTTTAAAAAAGACACCATTGTCACAAATCCTCCCAGCGTGCTTCCTCATCTGCAAAATAACTAACGTTTGTGTTGTTGGCACACAGTCAGCCCTGCAGTAGCTATTGTATTGTTTCACATACATCTTACTGGTAACATGGCACCACTATGAGTAAATGCTATCCATACTTGCATGACATTCTGCTATTATAAGATTTTACTACTATTACCATGAATATTCCTACTTTTAGGGAATGCTTTTATGCAAAGTGGTCAGTAAAGAACAGGTAGCCTTCAGGGCGTCAGTGCTGGATGATTCCTAGCTAGGAAGGGCACACTGGGGATCATACCCAGTACTTTCAACATTAGCCATAACCCCTCCATGCAACTATACTATTCCAAAATATCAATTTCTGCTGTGTCATCCTGCCAGAGCTGTATAGTATTGGTTTTTCTAAGTTTATGGTTTTAGTTAATTGGGGTTGACAGATTATCATTTGAGAGAGTAGACATGGCACAAAAGAGGAGGAGGAGGACCAGGAATGGATTAAGAGAGATTAGTAAGGGAGGAAAAGACAACAGTGAAACTGGGGAAAGGGGGAGAGAGACAGAGTGGTTGAGAGAAAGAGAAATATGGAAGGCTGGCTGTGGATAAAAGGCGACTGGATTGGGTGTGAGTAGGACGATAGCATAGACACAAAGGATCGTGCAGCTGGGGAGCTAAGGATTATGGGAAATGGGACAAGGCACGAGGGACCCCCCACTCGTAGTTAAACCCAGCGGTGCCGGAACCGGCTCTCTGGGTAGACCCCGATGTGTACCGTCACCGTCACACATACAAGACATGTTGGCAGTTGAGGCTTAGCGGCAGCCAAACATGCACGCGTGCACTTTATATGCGCTTTGCGGGCAAAGCATGTCGGAAAACATGTGGTTTAAGTGCGTTAACATACGTAAGCTAGTTAACTGCTTCCGGAATATGCCAGAACAATGGCCTCATCGTTGTTGTTTTAAGAGAAAATCATTTTCAATTAAAGCAATGAATATACTATATATTGTTTCAATGTGTCTTGAATATGGTATTTTACTTTCGGAGACACGGCAGTGTCTTCTGGGTCCTCAAGACATACAAGTACGGAGTACGGAGAGGGTCTGAGAGAGAAGAGAGAGAGGGAGAGGGAGAGAGAGACTTCCAAATGGGTGAACATTTATTTTGGGGGTTTCCTGTGCATGTTTCATGCTGGGGAGTTATTGATCTAGTTTTTCATCCTCTCAAGTTTGAGTTTTCTTTATGGAGAGCTCATGCATATTATAACCATGCAGGAAGTCTGGTGCAGAGGAAATGCATGATTTCAAAACCACATTTGCCCCTCTACTCAAAGAATATGTCTCTCATCTCATTAATAACACTCACACATGCACCGGTTCCTGATTCATTTCAAATGTATTTCTCACAGTACCTTCTGTCTCTCTTCCTGTTTCTTTCTTTCTTTCTTTCTGAATCCCTGTCTCTCTCGACCTAATTTCCTCTCTCTCTCTCTCGGTGGGTTGGTGTGCTAACGAAATGGGGTATGTTGGCTGTGGGGAGGTGGGACTTATCTGCCTGTCCATTTGATCTGGCTGCTTGATAAGTGGCTGCTATCCTGCACGACCAGGAAGTCGTCAATTTGAATGACTTCCTGGAGATAGACACACACACACACAGACACACACACAGACACACACACGCACACGCACACACACACACACACACACACTGTCCTATTCTATTTCACTCCTACTCTCAGACACAGACACACTAGGGTTACACATATTCCCATACTGTCATCCCTGGATGTTCAGGGGTTCAGAGAGAGTGAGAAAATATAAAGATCAAGGAAGATATGTATAGATAGAGACGGTTTATAAAGACTTGGATATTCAAGAGATGAATTTATATACAGTACAACTTCTTTTCAATTTCTTGCTTGTCAATTTCAAAGAATCCGACTTGATTTTATTATAATGCACATTTTCATTAGAATCAAATATATACTGTTGTCATTCAAAGTATTAAATGAATTGACGACCAATCACATCCTACATTTCAACAGCCATCTAAAATTAAACCTCATCTTGTTTAATATTAGACAATAAGGGTTGGGTGAAGGGTTAGTTTAATTTAGATGTATGATAAAGAAATGTGTATACCTATATACTTTTCACTCTCTTCTCCAACTCTTCTTTCTGTTCATGGTCTGTAACTCTTTCCCACCCCCACAGAATGTGTTCCTCTGCTCTGTTAACCCTCGTCCCATGTTACTGTGTGTGTGTGTTTAAAAGTTTTGTAAGCATTCTTTTTGTGTTACATTAAGTGTTTGTGTGATATATTTTATGTATAGCCTGTAAAAGTCAGCCCCCCGCAACACCAGCGCTCAGCTTTCACATTAGTGCTGTTGTCCTGGTCCCTTGAGTATCTACACACTCTTGATGAGAATGTGCACCTAGTTGGTGTCCACC
>JAOTIX010000016.1:4598149-4608149 GCA_027123715.1 Gaidropsarus macrophthalmus
TTCAATATCTAAAAACACAATTTAAGTAAATAAATAAATAAGTTAAATTAAGAACACACAGGAAACACATTACAGTAAGTGCGAACCAAACGGATGTGGACTAAATTTGCATTCTATTGAATAGCATGTAATAATATCTACATTCCAATATCTTGCATTGGTACTCGAAGCCTGGACCTCCTTTGCCAAGAATGAAATGAATCTGAAAGAATGCACTGTTCTGTTGTTCTTTATCTTTGGTACGAAATGTTCAAAGCGCTTAACAGTGTGTGCTCGGCCTGCATCGCATAACCAGGGGCTTTTGCAATGGGGGACTACTCTGTCATAAACCCATGAAAATTTCAAGGCAAAAAAATAGCCTCAGATTCTCCAGGATCACCATCCTCCACTGCCAAGACTTCAGTGCCACATGCCTGGGTTTGCCAAGTAACCCCCATGGCCCGATATGTGGCTTCCGGCATACTGTACGTCACGCTGGCTGGCACTCTGTCCCAATTAAACTCGGGGTGTGGACATTTCTTCCTCTCCTCCTATTGGGAACTAATTGGCAACAGTGACCTCCCATTCTAAAGCAAAGCCCTGTGGAGTATGCTTACCTTATTCTGACCAGCTTAAACAAATCTTTGGATTTTTTTGTTTGGATTCTTTGGTTGTATTTTTGGCAAGACTGTGCAGACATGGGCTGCGCTGGGTCCACAATGAGAGAGAGGGGTGCAGTTGACAGGTTTGCAGCCCCCTGGGATGCTGGTGCCTGGCCATTACCGGGCTCCGGTGGGGGCCACGGTACCAGCTTAACCACAGGGGGCTGTGAGAGAAGGGCTGACTGCTGTTTGGACTTCAGGGCCCAAGAGTGGCAGATAACAATCCCATTCCATAGCGTCAGAATTCATTTCACGCTTTGCCGATGAGCTTTAGGCCAGGCTCCTGGATTGTCAGGCTTTGTTACGCATTCATATTATACCTAGGCACCGTCGGCGCCTCAGTCAAGTGTTATCTCTAAAATTAAAATGGCAAATTCTAAATCCTCTGTGTTTTGGCAAACAAGCAGTTTAGCCGCCCCACTTACTGTAATTGCACAGGGGTTTTTCTAGATACGTCGGGAATGTTTGTAGTGAACACCAGCCCAACCATTTGGCATCAGGACGGATTAGCTCTTAATGATCTGCGAATGATTTACAAAATACCAAATGCAGTTTTCAATTCAATGCTGTGGATGCGAATGGCTCACGCAAACACACAACGCTTATAAAAAAAGCGTTTTGTACTTATGTGTGTAAATGTACTATTTTTCCATGTACATTTTTAGTAATGACATTGAGATGGAATGATGGGGGCATGTTTCCTAAGCTTGTGTTGGCAGAAATAATCGTAATAATAATGTTCATGCTAAAACAAACTCCCACCTGAACATTGTCATGCCAGTATGACCCTCTGACCGCATCCCATTGGAAAAGACAGATGACCCCGACAGGCACAAAAACTCAAACTAGTAAATCAGGCTAACTAATGAAATATAGAACTAAAACTGCTGCCAGTGGTGGTGACCTTTTTTAGCAGAACCGCAAGTGGAGCATCAGCTTCTCTTTCTTATCATATCCATATAATCCCACCATTGGTCTTTATAGGATGGACAGTTTAGCCACGTTCCGGCCCGGCCCAGTGTTAAGTCTTTATCATCCAAAAGGAGCCCTGCGCTCGGCGATAGCGGAGTCCATATCAAATCCACAGCCCTTTGCTGTACGATTGAGAAGCAAGCAATCACTCTTGACGTGCAGGGCTTTTGCAAATACAATACGAGTACTTGAAAGAAACCGGAGAGGCTCAAAAAACGGTAAAACCATAAGTAAATAAGCCTGTTGGCTAGAAAAAAAGGGGGTTTGGACTGCAGCTGTGGTCCTGCCCTATTTACTGCCTGCCAAAACGTTCAGTCTTATATCTGGTGATGTTGAAGGAGGCCTTCTCTGATGCCTCAGATTTGTTTGGTTTGGTCTTTAGGCCACACCTTTTGAAAAGTATCTTTTCATTTCTTCCTGTATGTGCCTATCTTTACCATGGCAGTACATTTTTGGCTATGAAATGGGATTTCTCCAAATGTATTTGACTCAAAAAGATGACCATCAATAGAGAAATATGGACAACAATGTCCTCATATACACACACACACACACAAACACCTCCTCTCTCTCAACAGTCTTGTGGATTCGCCAGCCCTAAATGCACAAGAGCGCAAAAGGCCCTGGCAACAGCACAAACGCCAAAATGCTCTCCCTCCTATCACCTAAAAAAGAGTTGGTCAAAAATATCGATATCGAGGCAAATTGGGTTGTTAAGCTTTTCATTTGAATTTTCAGTTACTTTTCACCGCATTTTGTAGGAGGGAGAATGTAGCGGCTTACTGGGTATCAAGCGAGCATGCTTGGTAGCCAGGTGCTAATGGTAAGAACGTCTTAAGTTAGTATGGGAGCCAGGTACGTATTATGCAGACAGCGCTTGTGAACTGTTTTCATTGTCCTTCAAGTTTGAACATTTTTATTCACTTTTTCCTTTTCAATTAACATTGGTCATGTTTATTTCCTAAGAATTCCCTTGGTTACTGAGACTATAATTTCTTGGTATTCCCTTATTTTACTTTATTTTTATCACTGGTTGTGTACTTCTTTGTTTGCTTTATTTTTCTAATTTTCTTTTTGAATGAGATTTTTTGTTTTCTGTGGATTTAACTGGATTCATTTTTTCATTCCTGGTCCTGGGTTTGCTGTATGTTATGAATGCATTTTTTTTTCTTTTTTAAATGTACACGTACATATGATTTTCTTTTGTTTTTCCATTTATTCAAGAGCCTTTACCTTGACATAACAGAGGGGTATGTAATAATGAGCTGGGTTCTTCACCCCAAGGTGGAGAGAGTCTATTTCTACAGAGGGAATTGACTGAGATTGGGAGTGGGGAAACCTGCGTTGAAGTGAATTTTTCTCATATATGTGCTTTTATCCGTATAATACCCAAGCCTGGGTGAGAAGTGGCAGTTTTTCCTTTTTCTTTTTTATCACGCTCGGTACAGAGCGGCCTGTCACTGAGCGCTCGCCTCTAGTGCTCAGCTCAGATTACGACAGCGAGAGCTTTGACTTTGAATTAGGAAGTTCACAGATATGTAGGCTTTCATGTTCTAGAAGAGCACTGTGTTCCCATTCAGACATAGTCCCTGTTTGAAAAGCTATTTGGGTTTACACCAAACAAGGTGCACTTTCTGCTTTCCTGTTTGTTGATAAAAAAGTATGTAAGGTGACTAGTGAATCACAACACCCTTAATGTTAGCTTCCCAAGTAAGTTACATTGTTTGGTTTCATATGAGTTAATTCAATGTGATACATGCCATTGAATGAAGAAGTATTTGGCAGAATGTTTACAATTTAAGAGACTCTTTGAAACTGCAATTCTGCTGAATATGACAATATCTTAGGCTAATCCAGGTTTGAAGGTTTTCAGATGGTTCCTAATGATAATTACTCTTATTTAGAGCATTTCCCTTACCTAGGTAGCTTAAGACTGCAGCCATTTTGGTTCATTATTACATACCAAATACCTCTGTACATTTATGTTTACATTTCCCTGACAGTGTACTGTATGATTTTTATTCCAAGCACATTTTCCCTTAATTCGTTTTTTTCCATATTATTTCAGTTAAATTGGCAGTTTTCCTTGAGTTCAAACCTCCATCGTTTTCTTCATCTCCCATTTTCATTTGTTTTTGGTTTTCACCCCTACCCTTTGCCCCCTCCTTTCCTCCTCCTCGCTCCCCCCTCTCCCTGCCTCCTCCTCCTCCTCCTCCTCCTCCTCCTCTCCACCTGCCCAGAGCCCTCTGCCCCCCCTCAAGACATTCAGTGCAGCTCCTCCAGCTCCACCAGCCTGCTGGTAAGTTGGCGCCCCCCGCCTGTGGAGAGCCAGAATGGCGCCCTGGCGGGGTACACAGTGCGCTACCAGGTGGCGGCGGCAGCAGGCTCCCCTGAGTCGGCCGCCGGCACCGACGAGGATACGCCCGGGGAGGTGTCAGTGGCCGCCGACCAGGAGCAGGTGCTGCTCCAGCGGCTTGAGAAGTGGACCCAGTACCAGATCAGCGTGGCCGCTTTCACCCACATGGGGCCAGGCCCCGAGAGCGAGCTGCTCAGCTGCCGTACGGACGAGGACGGTAAGCTGACCTCCACCGTAGCTCCACCAACCCACTATCTTCCCGAAAATAATGAAGAGGTCTGAAATGCATCGAGATCATCCTACTTTTAGTAGTTCCTTGATGATTTGTATCGGAGTTTAGTGTGCATCGATACGTTGTGGCTGAAATGTTATACTTTTGTTCCCTGCATTTTTCAGCAAATGCATAAAAAAGTATCATTCCTTTCAATGATCTAATCATTGTAATATTCTTCTACAACAATAACAATACAACAATAAATTAATTCTGAGCAGAGATGAATTTGTAAGGATTTTACTGAGGGCTAACCGACTCCCCACATTTGAATGCAAGCACAATGAACTATTGACAATTGACGCTGTTGAGCAAACGTGTTTCCTCCACTCACACTTTGTAAGTACTTGCCGGATTATGTGGAAAATTGGTTTCAGGTTTAGCACGCTTGGTTTGTCATTGAAAACTATATGAGAAATTCTCATTCAGCTGTTGGAATTGTATTTAGCTGCACAGGCTCAATCACATTTATGACTGTAAAGATCAGTTTTAGAGAAGTTAGAAATGTATTGAGTGGAGGATGTATGTAGTGAGTAACTATGTTATTTACAGAAGCATTTTAAACCTGTGCTCTTAATAATAGTAATCACTTTAATGTCTACGTTGCAGTGGATGCTTTACATGAATCTATTTCTGTACCAGTGACATAATTCAACGAGGGCTCACCACCTGACACACACAAATGGTCAAGCCATGGCACAATCCTTCCCATTTTAGTGCAAACCGTATGAAAGCAAGACCACCCATGCCAAATGTAACCACTGCATTTCACTCCCCCACCCCTCTTCTATATACATTAAATGGTCTTGGTAGCCTTGCCAAAATAAACACAGCTGGACTTGACTTGACATTATAGGTTCAGACTTCAGTGTGCTTTGCACAGTGAGGGCAATACAAAATCAAAATGATATATCTGTCGCCATCTTTACATAAGGAAAAGTACAGAAGGATTAGGTCAGGATAGCGTCCTAAGGAGGGGAACGCTGACCCTACCTTGGTGTAAATGATCACAAGCAGCTGATAAATGGTATTGTCATCATCGGAGGAGGAGGGAAGGAGGGAATTCAGTGTACCCGGATGGATCTGGTGCCAGTGAAACAATTTAGCAGTAGCGTTGGGGAACACATTGATCTCCGAGAGGGCCAGTGTGCTACTTTAAAGTAAAAGTCTGATGTAAGGTGCTCCAAAGAGGTCTGCCATGATGACTAAGAAAGTTGATGGGATAACATTACCCGTCAGTGAATGAATGACTGCTGAAGATTCTGCAGTCCTCATTTGACTCTTAGTGTGAAGAAGGTACTGGTTTCTCTACCTACTCCTTAATCATACGTATCTGAGTCCAATGTAAGTAAATACTTACATTGCATAAATAAATACAAATGTTAACAAAAAAACAGCTGTTCGGTACAGCTCTGCAATGGACTCCTGGAGAAAGAATGGGATTTCCACAAATTCCGGTCCAGAAGCAACCATAAGGTAAAGTTGGGGGCCTTGAATTCCATCATACATGGCCGATTTTATGTTGAGATCCTGAAACTCTGGATCTCAGTCTAATTACAAAAATAAGACAAATTAAAAAAATTAAAATAAGACAAAAATAATTATGAGACAAAAAAAACAATCACAAAAATTACAATTGGGGTCGACTTAATTGTTCGTCTGAGCCTGAAAAGCATAATCAGCAATCAAAATGTTGTATTTTCCAATACTACAAGTCCGCTTAAAAGGTGCTCAGCCCACTAATGTCACTTCATTCTTACTAGCCTCTGGTTACCCTCTGACTCAGTGTTGGTTTATTTGCTTGTTTCGACCCATAGTTCCCGGTGCTCCACCTAGGCGGGTGGAGGTGGACGTGCTCAACTCCACAGCCCTAAAGGTGATGTGGCGCTCTCTTGCACCGGGTAAACAACATGGGCAGATCCGTGGCTACCAGGTCCACTACGTACGGGTGGAGAACGGAGAGTCCCGCGGCCTGCCACTGATCAAAGACGTCATGTTGGCCGACGCCCAGGTATAACAAACCCTGTAACCCATTCTCTACTTATTACTCAATCGGTGGAGCAGGCCATTGATTTAACACTGCCACTGAGTTATGCTGGTGATTATCTTCCATGAGATTGGTTCTGTGTAGCTCAATTGGTGGAGCATCAAATGAACTTAACATTGCCAGGGACGGGGGGTTCGATTTGCACTGGGGCCTCCCATCCTTCCCATCCACGTCTCATTTTATCCACTTATCTTATTTCTTCACCACGTGGGGCTCAACGATTACGCTGACAACCTGTCAAGGTTATATGCAAACCAAATTCATTGACATTTATTTAAGAATCCAGATATTTCAAATCATGCTTTGTGAAATCTATGAAATTATTATAAATATATCTGACCCAAAGAGATATGACGCAAAGCTGGTTAGTGTCCCCAAAAAATATGTGTATGCTACTTCGTTCACACAAGCTACCAATAATATACGGCAGATCCAACAAGGAGACTCACTATGCTCTGCACAAATACTGCTGCAAGGAAAGGAATGGGGATGTGCATTCATATGAATGCCTCTCCCAGTTGAGCTTTTATTTTTTTATTTTGCTGCAATGCTCTTACCCCTCTGTAATCAAAGCGTAGCTCTCTTCTCCCTCTCCTCCGCTCTCCCCCCTCCCTCCCTCTTTTCCCATCCCCCATTTTATTAAGGATGTCTAAGCCCCTCGTCCTCACACTAGCCCTCTGCCACTCTTTCTGCGGCCAGTATCACAACACAAAGACTCATTGGAAAAACTATAAAGAAACAATCCCAAACTGCTTATTCTAGTATTCTGTAGCTCGGGCTAAGTAAAATTGCCATGAACGTTTTAGCAAAGCGTTTGTGAAGCACAAAAGAATAAAGGAAGGAACAGCAGCCTCGAGTGCCGGCTGAATTATAATGGAAGCTTGTTTAGTGGTCTCGACGTCTTCTATTGTACTTTCGCTTAACAAAACTTTGCGAGTGCAGGAAAGGGGGAGAAAAAGGCCAAGTGTGCTATTCGTGTGAGCGACAATCATCCAGATGGAAATTTCAGCCTGAGGGTAAACAACACGTACTTATGGAAAGAACCTGATTCCTGCTCTAAATGGAAACTTAATTTTTATTGAGATGCATTTAACCCTGATTTAACTCTGACCAAAAAAGTGATTTCAGATTTGAAACATCTTGACATTTTCAAGATGTTTCCAAAAATCGATAATCGGGCCCAGAAGGTGCTACCAAACAAACATTGACAAAAAAGAAGAAACGGTACAAAACAAATACCTCCAACAGAGAGAGATACACTCATTATAAATAATAGTCATAGCATCTGGAACAGATTCAAGCTGTACATCCACTGATATCCCAACCACACAGAGAATCAGTAATACCGGGGCCCCTAGGGGCTTCTGGTTATGTAACACATCCCAGCAGGTAAAGACATTTATTATTTTGTTCATATTCTTAGACTGTAGCATTAGGCCGTTAATTAAAACACTGCGGCAAAATGTCCCTGCGGGCACTATTCAAGTTCAACTTTTTACTTACTGTGCATTGGCTGCCAAGGGTAAATCTTGTTCTTGTAAATAAGTCTTAACCCCCCACCTCCCAAAACCTCCCTGAATATCTCTTTCCTCAATAATACCTCAGTCACCACTCACCAACCCCACCGCCCAGCACACCCGACCAACCACACAAACCACCCACCCAGCACACCCACCTTGACCTATTTGGGGAACTTTTGTCCACAGTTTGGTCCTGTTCCTCCTTTGGTTACAACTTTCTTTCTCTCTCTCTCTCTCTCTCTCTCTCGCTCTCGCTCTCGCTCTCGCTCTCTCACTCTTGCTCTCTCTCTCTCGTTCTCTCTCTCTTCACTGATTGCGGCTGCCTCTCACACTCCTATATCTTCCCTTCTTTTTTTCTCTCTCTCTCTCTCGCTGTGCCTTCCTCCCCTCTAAACAAACCCTGCCCGCCCCCCCACTCTTTCTCCTGCGCTCTGCTCTGTGCCGTGGGGGGGGGTTGTGGGGTTAGTGGGAAATGGACGATACCGCTGACTACGTGAGTATGGCGTTCCGCTTGAGTGCTTTTGATAGTGTCCTGGGAATTTCCAAAAAGTGGGTATTGCATCAACCAATCTGGATTCAGGATTTGCAAAAAAGAGACCGGCCTTCTCACTCTCAGCCACTGGCTGTGATGTTAATACGGCCAGTTTGGTTTAAACACTGGGCGGCTGATACAGTACCCACTACCCCTTGGACTGGAATGCTGAATGCTTCGTGTGTAGTGCTGTGCTGTTCACAATGTGCTTCTGTTTTTGTGTCGTCTGGTGCTGTGATGCTGTGTTGAAGTGTCTTCTTTGTTGTCATTTTATTTTGCTGTGTTTGTGATTTGGTTTTTGTTCTTTTTCTCCGCAATGCTTCTGTTGGTGGCTTCAACTTGCAAATATTCTGTTATTCTTTGCATTTGAAACCTCTTTCAAATTCTTTAGTCATGTCGAGTGCTCAAAACTTTTCTTTACGTGTAGAAATGTCTCATTCAGAACCCTCCCCCCATAAGCCTGAGTTTGATGTGAGCCTCTTGCTCCTGATGCCAGACTTGTGTTTTACAGTATAGCATATAGTGCAGTGTTCATTTACCTTCTCTGACCTCGACAATCTGTGCCAACCAGCCGGATAGCAACCTCTCACTCCCCTGAAATATTCATCAGAATTGATTAGGAGCTCCTCTTTGAAGAAGAACTCCAGGAAAGCTAATCAAAAAAAATTAACAAGATGGCCAATGAGTACCCAGTATATAAACCCCGAATGAAAGAAAGTTTTAAGGTTTCTATCCGCACCATGCCAGCTTAAAAAACAGACAGTGAAAGAGCTGTGTCACATTTAGATACCCGTGTTTCAATCTCTGCCAGCCTTGTCAACTGAGGATTTAGCGTAGCTTAGCGGATAGCGCGCCCATAAAACACCATGGGTACAAGCAAATGATGGTGAGTTTAAAGCATGCCAATTGAGTAGTTCAATGGAGAAAGTAGATGTTTTGTTTCCATTTGATTGGTGTGATGAATAGTGATGTTCAAGATAGTTGCATGAACCTGTAAAACGAAGATGAAGGTGATTAAAGGTTGCATTATTTACTAACTGCTGTCCCCCTGACCCCTTTTCATGTGTGTACAGGAAATGGTCATCGGAGGACTAAAGTCTGACACCACCTACTCCATCACGGTGGCTGCTTACACCACCAAGGGTGATGGAGCACGCAGCAAACCTAAGCTGGTGGTGACTAAGGGGGCAGGTCAGTCATTTGTAATTGCTCCCTCATGGATTCATTAATGCATTGATGTAGCTGAAGGCTGGTTCCAAATCATGATCTGGTCACAAACGTTATTTCAAATTGTCTCCATTGTCTAAAAGTAGCCCACTGGGAAATGGTACATTTTCGTAGTAAAGCTAATGATAACTAAGGCATCACTTCAAAACTATTTTTTTCATGTGCAATATGTATGTTGGAATAATAGTATAGTAGTTTAGAGATTAGAATCATTTGCAATTCCAACATACATTTTCCAGTTTTATAGTATTTATAGTATTCAATATTATAAAAAAATTATTTAACTTTTTCAGGATGTTATTTAATTTCTTCGTAGTTTTGTTGTTATTTAACAATAATGTGACGTCTGGCTAGGATAGAATAAGCAGTCATTAAGGCGGGATAGTTTGAGGTAGACAGGTTATTTGGTGCCATTGGTTTCGAATGCTGCAGAG
>JAOTIX010000016.1:4610559-4620808 GCA_027123715.1 Gaidropsarus macrophthalmus
CTCCCTCCCTCCCTCCAACACACACACACACACACACACAGAAACAAATAATCAACAACCAGCTGAACCTCATGACCCCCCCTCCTTCCTCAACACGCTCAGATCTGCTCACCCATTACTGCCGAGAGCAAGACAAAGTGGGAGACTGCACACATTTAAGGCAACTTTCACGGAAACTTTAATTATAAATGCAACCCAAAACAACATCATAAAGAATTCTGTAGTCTGTAGAGTCAGTAATGTGTGCAGTGTTGTTTGTAATAAAACAAAGCAACACACAAACCGAACATGCAGCATGTGGTCAGAGAGAGAGAGGAAGTATGGGGAATGAGAAGCCAGCTAAATGACCCGGGCCCAGGCTGCCCGGGTGAAGAGCATCACCTCAGCAAGCTCCACCCATCTACTTGAAATGAGCCTGCAGGAAAAACAAACAAAGGACGACCAGGAGAGGGTGGGGTTGTCGCAATGACCCATCGGTCATTGCAGCACAACGCTGTCTCATTTCGTCCTGTAACACACGCACAAATACACAAGTTGCCCACAAGCTGTGTGCTTCATAGAGCTGAAACACACAGCTTGCACGCACAATGATTAGTTCTGGGGGTAGACCTAATCGCTAGCACTGTAGTCGATGATGTATGAAGTGAGACAAACAGTGAGAGAGATCATGGGGGCATGAATAGAAAGCACACACACACACACACACATCCACACGGAGATGCACACCCACATAGAAAGTTAGCCGGACCGGGGATCATTATCTTGGAGTGATGTTGAGCATGGCGACTGAGCGGGAGGTTGTTGTGTCGGAGCATCGGCCCCTACCATTCTATTACTGCTTTGGTTTAGCCGGCTCGCATCCCCCCCTGCTTCCACACACACACGCACACCAAAAGTACAATATGCACAAATAACACTATTAGCAAACGGAAATGAGGACTGCGGGCGCAGGACAGCATTGCACAGATTGAGATTGCTTTGTGTGTGTGTGTGGGTGTGGGTGTGTGTGTGTGTGTGTGTGTGTGTGTTACACTTGCATGTCAACACTGGAGATTGAAGATGCAGACAGGGTCACACATACATATATAGACCATTACTTACAGACACACACACACACGCACACACACACACACACACACACACACACACACACACACACTGAGTGCACAGCCCATCTGTTGATGAGGGGCTGGTGTCTGTGGTGAGATGGTTGGATTAGTTCTGGTCCGGCCAGGGTCCAGATTGCTCTCTCTGCATTAAATGAATGAATGATGAAGAATGATTACCAGAGTGGAATGGGCCACTGAACGTAGTTATCATACACACATTCATACACACACACATTCACACACATACATTCACTTTATAGTTCCTAAACACCCAGCTACACGCTACATGGGTGAATGTATTGTTCTTTATCCATTGAGGCTGTAACAGCAGGAAGGGCAGGACTGTGAAATCAGTAAAAAGATCAAACCCCTTCTATTACTCATCCTTTCATATACAAACATGTCATTTCTGTACTTGTTCATCTGCAACATTAAAGACAGAAAATTGTAAATGCAATTCCACCAACATAAATATAATGTGGGTAAAATAGTCCACCAGGTTCCACAACCCTGAGCAGCATGCATTCATTTAATATTCATGTGAAAACATCACCAGATATTGCTTACTTTCCCTGTGAAAGCCTTGCTCCGGGCTTTCTCACTTATTTTTATTTTTTTGTACCCTGAACTTTGGTAGAAAAGTGGGTCCGGGGCAGGGAGGCAAAAAGTCCTGGTGGAATCATTTCCCAGAGTGATAGAACCCCGGTGCAACGCTGCCACACTCATCCCTCACACGGCCCTCCTGCGCTCAGCGCTGCAACCAGGGGGCTTCTCCCATCTCTGCCACCATCAACACTGATGGGGAGGGGGGTGGGGGCATTAAAGAGAGAGTTAGAGTGCATGTCATCCTCCAGTGCTGCGGAACTGGGCCATTCTAAAGAATGGTGTCTAGACCTGGAGAATCATAGCTCATCTATTTTACAGGGGGCGGCCGCTCTCAGGGGGGGTGTGGGGGGGGCAGACGGAGAGAGAGACACTCTGCGCCGCCCCCCTCTCTCCTCCCCCCGCTGAAAGTTTTAGTGATGCTTTGCAGCACGGGAGTCGTTCCGGGATGTTGTGCCATGAAATCGTAATGGGAACAGCGATCGGCCGCGGAATTTACAAGGATCCCGAAGCCTTGTCTTTGCTCCCCCTGCTGCTACCGTTAGCCAATAGCCCGAGTACAAAATATACATGTGTTATGTCTGGGCGGGGGTGGGGGGGGGAGCGCGTTCCCCATCGCTTCGTCTGTTCATCGCTGACGATTCACAGAGTCCATCGCTGTGTTGGTTACAAAGTGCAGTCTGTTAGGTTACGTTCTAACTCTGTGAAGCCTGATTACCCTCGCAGCTTCTATGACTAATTGAACACACAGCTCTACCCAAACAGCTCACTGGAGGTATATATATATATATATATATATTCATCATGTGTACCATATGTTGCCCCCTCTCTCCCCAGTGCCCGGCCCGCCCTACCTGTCGGTGGCGCAGGACTCTGAGACCTCGGCGGTGGTCCGCTGGGACCCCCCCGACCTGCTCAACGGCATGGACCTGCAGGGCTACCGGCTCCAGTTTGGCCGAAAGGACGTATCCCCCCTTGCCACGCTGGAGTTCGACCCCCAGGAGCACCACTACTCCGTGGGCAGCATCCACCGGGGCACCACCTACCTGTTTAAGATCTCCGCCAAGAGCCGCGGCGGCTTCGGCCAGGAGGCGGCGGCCGAGCTCAGCGTGCCGGAGAACACGCCAGGGGGCTACCCCCACATCGACGCGCCCGCCAACGTCACCTGCTGCTCGGTGCGGCTGTCCTGGTCGCCGCCGGTGCTGGCGGAGCGCAACGGGGCCATCACGGAGTACACGCTGGCCTACAAGGAGGCCGGGGCCGGAGGGGCGCCCCGCGAGCTCCGCCTGGCCCCGAGCGTGTCCAGCTTCGTGCTGAGCAGCCTGAAGCCGGACTCGGCGTACGATGTGAAAATCCGCGCGCACACCAGTGTAGGTCCCGGGCCCTACAGCCCGCCGATCCAGTATCGCACGGTGGCCTTTGACTCCACAGGTAGGGTTTTTCGTCGCCATTCCAACAGGGACGGGGGATTTCTTTATTTTAGTTTTTCGGAAGAGGTCTTAAAAAAGTGACGTAGATTTTCGCAGAAACAAACGGCAACGACGACCGCAGTCCTTCCCTTCTCCCTCCCTCCTTCCTTCAACCACCTTCACTTCTTCACGAAAGATTGCGATTTTAATCCTGTTTGCTGTGGAATACTCACTTCACTAACCCCCCCTCCCCTCAAACAAGGTAAAAATGCAAGTCCGGTAGGGTTACAGCCGGTCAGTTTGAGGGAGTGGGGGGGGGGGACCTCCTCCCCCCGCCCCCCTCTCCCTCTCCCAGACCTAAGGTAAGTGCTTGTTGGCCGCTGGCCCTCCCTGCAGCCCTAAGCACGCTCACCTCACAACGTCTAAGCAAGGTAGGATTAATGTCATTCCCGAGAACAATGGGGGTTTTTTTCTCAAAGGATAATGGAGAGGAACTGTTGATTCTTCCTTTTTCTTTCTTTTTTTGTTTTTTTTCTTTTTTGGCTTCAGGCTTCTGAGTTGTCTTTTTTGAGATTACCCCTCCCTCCCCTGTTTCCCACTTAAAACCACCTCCCACCCACCCCTCCCTCCCACACTAACTCCTCCCCCTCCCTGTGTCCTGTTGTCGGGACGCTTTGTGGCATGGCATCCCTCAAGATGCACCACTGCTGAGGCCCCACTGGCATGCTGTGTTTTGGGTCTGTCTCTGCGTTGTGCCTGGCAGCGTGTGGGCAGTGCCAGCCCAGCCTCGTTAGAGAGAGGGAGCTCAGGGTCATATTCGGGGCCTCCATTTTGTATGTTTTGTTTCTGGTTCAAAAGTGTTTTTATTCAAGAGATGGGTTGGCACTCCCCATGTTCGCTGGCCAGGCGACACTCCCCCCCACCCCCGTTGCCCCATGGGTTCGTCGTTCATGAGTCTCTCGTGCTGTTTGTCTTAACCAATCAGGTTGCCCTCCTCACAGCCAATCACAGTTCACTGACCACTCACTGTCCCAACTCAGGAGGAGAACTTTTTGCAGGAGATCGACGACCGCTTGACTTGAATGAATTGCTAATTATTTTCCCTTTCCCTTCCTTCCTACATGAGCATGTTGTAAAGTTCTGCCGTCTGTACTTTTCCGCCAGATGTTCCAAAGAACTTTACGGTCAGGTGGGCCACCAAGACCACAGTGATGGTGGCGTGGAAGTTTTCTGAAAGCAGGTCTCCGTACAAATGCACAGTAAGTTGCAGACCCTGGGAAGAATCGACCTGACTGGGGGGGATGAATAATAGATACTTTGTTTTCTTTATCTGGGCTTCAAAGTTAGCTATATTCAAGGTTTCATTTCAACTTCCTCCCAGAAGAATATAGAAAGAGAATGGGAGATGGTCAAGTGGGTGTTAGATGTATTTTATACCATCAAAACAAACAATGTATAAGCATACGGTGTGGGTATATGAATATTAAAGATATGTTTCCTCCTCAAAATATGTGTCTATCCATTTATCCAGCAGTCTTTCAAACGGCCGTAACGTTTCCCTCATATACCGGGAGATACAGAGAGAGATAGATCCGTAAAGACTGCTAGTCTGTCATTCTATGGAAAGAGTTTCACTCACTCACTCTCATCAGCCATTTCCTTCTGCAGCAACATTTCTATTCCTCTTGTTTTGTATATAAGTATATCTTGTGTATATTTTCAGGAATTTCACTTTTTCAGCACCTGTCAATAAATAACAGCCTTACCTCATCCTTCCTTCCCCCAGATCGAGCACAACCGGCAGAAGATGGACATCGACGCCAGGCAGCTGAAGGCCCTGGTCTCGGGACTGAGACCCAACACCACCTACGAGTTCCGGGTCACCTGCATGGAGAGCCTGGACGGGGGCACCCGGCACCGCGTTCCGGCCAGGACCGCCCCCCTCATGCTGGTCAAGAAGCCCAAGCTGGACATCGACATGGAGCCCGACAGCGCACTCACCATCTCCTTCACCCCCGTGGAGAGCAAGGAGATCAAGTGCGTGGCGTTAGCGTGCGGACATGTACCTGTCCGCGTGTCCGTTTCCGTCCCTTGCGTCTGTCCGCTTTGCGTGTGTGGGTGTATGTGTTGTCGGGTCACTGGTTATCTTTTTTTGTAAAAATACATTTTGGTAGAAAAAACACTGATATTAGAATGTACCTTCTCCATCTGGCTATGTCCATCTGTTTGCCTGTCTTCCTGTTCTGTCTCCATCCGTATGTCTGTCTGCCTGCCGGCCTGCCCTCCTGTTTCTGCCTGTCTGTCCCTCTGTGTGACCGTATGGGTGTCTGTCACCAATTATCATGTTGAGAGCGTCAGTTTACGGTGCAACACATTTACATTTACATTAAGGGCATTTAGCAGACGCTTTGTCCAAGGCGACTCAATGAAACAACAATATTAGAATGTATCTAATATGTCAATGTGTAGATTTTGAAAGTACCGGTAGATGGGTCATTTCAACATCATAAAAAATATATATAACTGCTCATTTTGTTAAAGAGTGACTGTTAAACCAAAAATGTGGTTGGAGCTACAGATAAAAATCCTACGTGCTTCATGAATTCCGGATTGTAATGCCGGCGTGTTTGCAGGAATTTCTACTTGGTGGCGGTGCCGCTGAAGAGGACTACTGGGGCTGTGAGGAACCTGAACACCCCGGATGAGATGGACATGGATGAGGTAATCAAGCTGAGCAAGCAAACAAACATAGAAATGTGATGAGTCTGTAGAAAGGAGTAGAACTCCATATGTAGTCAATCTCCAGCCATCCATTTCTGTTTGTGTTTGTTATTTACTCTTTAGTAATTCACTTGTCTCCACTGCTGGGGATTTATAAGGTTATTTACCATTATGTTTTTACTATTCTCTACTGCTGGTGATTTATTGGGTTATTTACCATCACGTTTCTTACTATTATCCACCGGTGGGAATTTATGAGGTCATTTACTCTTTAGTCATTTACTATTCACCATAGGTAAGAATGTATTGAGTTATTTACTATTTAGGTGATGATGCTCTTATCTAAAACTGGCAGGAAGTGAGTAGGTGGAAGTACCCACAGGAAGACAGCTGACACTGGGGATCGAACCCAGTACCTTTTGGCTGGCAGTCCCTGGCCACACCCAGGCCATTAAACTGAAATCCCGCTGCGGCCCTGTGTCAATATTATGTGTACCTCTGTTTCTCCAAACGTTTAGGGAATTTACGAATAGAAATGTAGCTGTGTGAGAACCACGCGCATACAGGGTTGATTAGCGCAGGAACGAAAACGGAGGCTTTTGTTCAGGTTGATAATTTAGAAAAGGCGCCAAGGCCACTCCCACACATTCCCTGATTGGCTTAAAAATGATTGTACTTGGATCGTATTTGTATTTCAGGGATTTGTGTTGAAGAACAAGCATGCATAAATACACAACTACGCAGTGGGCTCCCTCCTTTCCCACAGTGCTGAAGGTCACCCCCGGCCACAGATCAGCATGCAGCCGCTCCTATTGGATCGGGGATTAGCCTCCGCTGCCTGTCCACACATTCCTAATCAATCGTACCGAGGGGGAAGGGTGGTGGTGCGGTTAGGGGGGGTGGATGTAGCTGTCTCATTATGAGACAGAGAGACACCTCCAGAAGCATGTTAAACATCTCCGTACACACCTGGGAGTGGTGGGGGGTGGGTGGGGTTGTGCTCCAACCCTATTTGGTTTATCTTATCTGCATGGAAAGTTTTCAACTCTACTTTTTGGAAGTAAGGAAGGACAAGGCGCGTGGTTGGGGTGACACCGGAGGAACGTAATGGATTTAATGACATGATGATTGGATGGATGGTTTTGAATTCACCAACGAAAACAGAATCGTCAAAGTGAAAATGAAAAGTAGGGTTACGGGTGCAAATGGATTTGTGTAGCTTATTTTCTTGTCTGGTTGCATCAAACTGTAATTTATTCTGGAGGGAAATGAAAGTGGTGAGAGTGTTCGTTATTATATTTTGTTGTGCTTTTTTGTTGTTGTGTTTTTCTTGACAAATGTTCTCACTTTTTATGATTGTTAGTGTCTGTGTGCTGCTTAAAAGTAGGCAGCCACGACGATGAAGTGAGGTCAAAAATAAACTGAATAGAAAAAGAAGTTGGGAGACGAGGATCTTAGAATATTTTTTAACAAATACTCAAAACATAGCTTTTTCGTTTGACTTTCTTTCAGGTTCTTATACCTCTCTCTTCGACTTCTCTCATTGTTTCTTGACGTCATCGTCTGTGTTTGTCATGAGCTCACCATATGAGCTCACCATATTTATTGTTCTAAACAGAAGTGGGATTTCCCTTGTTATTCACTTTGAATTATTTTATTCTAAGTTTTGCACGAAAAGCACTGTATAAATAATGTTTGGTGGATTCAATAGAGTAATAATGATTCAATATCCAACCCTCCGCACTACGTGGCCTCCAGCTTTTACAGGGGGTGACTCCGAGACATCGCTCGCGGCGGCAGCTAGCCCAGCTGGACCAGAAAAAGCCCTACGTCATGGCGTGCTTCCGGCAGCTTCCGGCCAGCTACATGGTGGGCTCGGAGCACCGCCACAGCAGCTGTGAGAATAAGCCCCTCGACTCTGGACAGGAGTACGTCTTCTTCCTGCTGGCAGAGCTCAATAGCACCTCCGGGGTGAGTCCACAACGCTCACGGTGCTACACTTCTGATCTGATGGACTGGTGATCACACCGGGATCGGTTTGGTGGATTCTGATGGAATTTTCCATCTGGGTGTAATTTACTTTACAACGGGGGTAGAATAACATTTTCACGTGCAGCATGCATATGCAGCTGGGAGTGACCTATCATATCTCAAAAGGAGCAAGTAAAAATGGTTTATCGGTGACACCTTTAAGAGGTCAAATCTTGGAAAGAGATTTTTAGCTTTTAAGTAGAAGCTTTTAAGTCTTAAGTCTTTCTACTTATACATACATTCTGCATCAAACCAATATTCTACAATACAGTTATTACAGTTGTTATTATTATAAGACAATAAAGTATGATAAAAAATAACAATATGTAGTTAAAAACAATAATTAAATAACAATTATATATATATATAGCTGTAATCGCTTCCAATTATTTGCTGGCCTCCATTGAGTTTTGTTTTATGTTTCAGAAAATGTTTGCGACCAGCCCGTACACGGACACGGTGATGACCCCCGAGCTGGTCGATGTGCGACAGGTGGAGACGGGGGCGGACGGTCTCATCTGGGTGGTTGGCCCCGTGCTGGCCGTAGTCTTCATCATCTGCATCGTCATCGCCATCCTCCTTTACAAAAAGTGAGTCACGTGATATGAACGGAAGCCATCTTGCATGTTTTAATAACACCGTACATTGTGTTGTGTGTTGATACTTTAAACACAGTTACTTTGTCTCTGTGAAGTGGATAGTGGATGTAAAATGAAATCCATCAACATGCTTTTGACACTGTAAAACACGATTTTACAATTTGACATTGTAAATGTTATGAACATGGTTTTACACCAGAAAGTGCTCTACATTGACAGATATTTACACTGCAAAACACATCAGCATGATGTCCACATGGATAAAGTACAGTGTCACTGTGCTGTGAATGCAATGCATGTTTGAGAAGATACACAGTGATAAGAATAGAGATCCATGAACTAGGCAGTTCCAATGGTCAAACTATTGGGAATTGGTACCTTGCTCTATCCGTTGAACCAATCAGTGAACGCACTCCCTACGACTGGTTATTTCTATTCTTTGCTTGGGTATATGGTGCATTCATTGAATGTTTGGTAGAATGTCTACAATGGATTTGTAGATTATTTGAAGTAATCAGCGTGGAATTAAGATAATGCTCAGCAAAAACAATTGGAGCTTTGCAATCTTTTTTGTCACATGCAGGAATGAATAATTTTGTTCAATTACGTTTTTTTCCCCAAGTACAGTTTTTATCTTTAGGATTTTTCTTTTGAAAAAACAAAACAAAACACATTGATCTTTCTGTGAACCATCGAAACACAAAACATTATCTTACTCAATGTCAAGTGTAAATTGAAAGAAGAATCTTCATTGGACGTGCTTTTTAATTCAAATCAATAGGATTTCTGCTTAATAAGAGTTGAAATGGCTTTGGTAGGATTGTGTGATTTTGTTTTGTTCACCCTGAAGCACTGAGAAGAGAAGAGAGAGAGAAAATAAGAGAGACGATTCACTGAGGTACTACAGATAAATTCAAAGGAACTCGCCGTTCGATTAGTGTTGAGCTGCTATGTACAGCGTGTGAATGAGATTGTGTTTCTGGATAAAAAGAGGTTCCGTTTCAATTAGCTATTTATTTGTCATGGAATAACCTGACTTCTATCTACATCTTCCAAGCAGTTTTAAGAAGCGGCTGAGAGTTTCAGAGATCATTGAAACCACCTCAGGAGACCCCGACAGCCGCTGTCCCCAGCAGGCGGGCTGATCCGTATCAAACCCATAGCCAGAGTCCTTCTGTGAAAGCTTCAGGGGAGAAACCTTTTCAGCGCTATCTCACGGCTCATTCCTGGTTGTTAGCCTTGCTAGCCCGCGGGGTTGAGCCCAAGGGGAGAGAGACAGGCGCCAGGACGTGTGCTGCCTTACAGAGGGGGCTACATCCTCGTCAGTCAGGGAGCCAATCAGGACAGCCGGACGGATAGCCTTTGTGAGCGGGGCTGGAACAGTGGCAGAGATGTGCAGGGGTTGAGCTTTCTGCTATCAGATGAGCCCTTACTGCCTGACCTTGCCTTACCTCTGTCTCTGTTGGGTAGAGAGAGTAACATCTCTCCTTGGATTTCTCTCTCTCTCTCTCGCTCTCGGTTCTCTCTCTCTCTCTCTGTCTCTCTTCCCCTCCCATTTATCTTTCCATCTCTCCCTGGTGAATAGCCTATCCCAGGCCTGCCCTTGGCCCTAACACCCCCCCCACCCACCCTCTATACTCCTCCCTTCCACAGCCCCGCCAATATCACACACACACACACACACACACACACACACAAACACACACACATACACCAACACAAACAGGTTACAACCAAAAAACCAATAACAAACACACTCAAAAAACACAAACACTCA
>JAOTIX010000016.1:4668946-4679159 GCA_027123715.1 Gaidropsarus macrophthalmus
TGAGTGAGTGAGTGAGTGAGTGAGTGAGTGAGTGAGTGAGTGAGTGAGTGAGTGAGTGAGTGAGTGAGTGAGTGCACAATGCAACCTCTACACACCGTGACACAAAGGGTAATTTATCTGCAAATGTTCTCTCATCGTAGGTGAAATAATTTCACAATCCATATTACATATTCTTATGGATGCAAATACATCCTATAAACAAACCTTTATATATATATATATATATATATAGAGATATATAGATATGACCTGTCGTTTCTGATAAAGTTTGTTCCCCTTACTTCCTCCCTTCACGGTAACTGTTGTCGTGGCAATGCCAGGATGAGAGACACACACATCGCCCTGCTGGCTTTTAGAGCACGGTTCTGTCAAGGCAGACTCCAGGCTTCTGGCACCTGTCCCTGAATGCAATTACCTTCCAAATGGACCAATTTAGAGTTAAACTAAGCAGGGCCTGTCTGCTTGTTCCTGGCAGCCCCCTCTCCCAGGAGCACCAATCAACTGACAGCATAGCCGTAGGTCGGCCGCTGCACCACTCAAGATTGGCTTTTCTTTAATAAACTTGGATTGTTAATAATTAACCAGTAAATAATTGCACCACAAAGATCAACCTCTTGTACAGTATATGT
Source organism: Gaidropsarus macrophthalmus (assembly GCA_027123715.1). NCBI lineage: Eukaryota > Metazoa > Chordata > Actinopteri > Gadiformes > Gaidropsaridae > Gaidropsarus > Gaidropsarus macrophthalmus. Next base: position 4,669,576 of record JAOTIX010000016.1, read on the forward strand.
CTTGTCAGGTGGGTTCCAGAGTGAATGGGATCTGAGCTTGCGCTTGCTGGTATGGTTGTAAAATAACCTTGAGACAGTCGTGACAATTCCAGAGAACTAATTGGAATGAGCAGGAGGACAGCTGGAAGTACTGAACACACTTTTCAGACACCTCAATGTACTGAAAAGCAGGATGTCACCGTATCACCGTTGTGGTGATACAATGACAGTAGGCCTGAAGCCATGAAGCATGAAAAGAGGTTTGCAGTTTGTTTTTAAGTGTGATCAATCTAAAAGTATTTTGGTATGCCGTTGATGTGCTTACTATTTGGACCTTGTGGATGGCAATATGATGTAAATAGCTAATAGAGATAGCTACTAATCAATGAGCGTATTCCTGGTTTTGAATACAGTCACGGCTGTGGTCTGGTGATCTGTGATAAAGGGCACACATGCAGCAATAAAGTCTATTGGAGTCATGAATCATAGGAAACGTTCTTATTTTTGGTCAGCTTTTGGAGGTTCAGGGAAAACGGGGGTTGGGGGGGTTGTTCTGCTGCCTTTCCTGGACAGTTAAGCTCGTGTCAAGCGTCTGATATACAGATGCCTCTGTCATTGTATTACAAACACATGGAAAGCAGCCGGGGTGGAATATTACAATAGAGGGGATACCACTTCCACATACTTCCATTTTCTCTCCTCCGGTTCCTAGACTATGATGCTCTGTGACAAAACTGAAGTGTCACTACACATTTGAGTATTCCTGTAAAACGTGATGTCCATGTGATTATGTTGATGACGAGTGGTTGTTGACAGCCCATCTTTCCTAGTAATGGAGTAGTCTGCCATTAATGGATAATAACTGGATATCCTGCCAAACGGAGCAGTCAATTTGCTGTAACTGTCCACTTACCGTGGGGAAAAATATAAGGAACGTCTGTGATAACTTTCACTTTACGATTGGTAGACATACATCTTTTCAGCAGTATCAATCAAGCATTTCCGAATAAGTAAAAAAAAAAAAAAAAAAAAGAGTCCGACATGAAAGCGAAATGGCCTCATCACACACGTTGACAAAAAAGTTCTTATGAAACTGTATCGTGCTACTTTATGGTTTGACGATCTGACTTTATATACGCATGTCTGGTCTAGTCTTCTTCCTTGTGTACTGCGCACGCGTGTCAACAACTCTTCCACTTTATTTTGGGGGAGTGTCCCTTCACCATATATAGGATGTCTATGGTTCAACCCCCGAAACAAGTTTTGTCCAACTGAACTCGCAACACCGGCCGTGGAGATGAGTGTGTCCGGCAAGGCGCGTGCATGCGACAGCATGCCTCACCAGGGAATTTAGTTTGGCTCCAAAAGGGGAATGTTCACGTCCTCTGCCAGATGAAGAATGGAAACGGTCGACGGTCTCTGAAATCCCTCTTGAAATGTTCGTACGAAAAGGTAACTTTTTTTTCTTAATCTTCAATTATGGTGATGGTACTCTGCCTTCATGTAGGAATGAATGCATGACGGAACCTGAAGGCAAACATGCTTGTCGTGCAAGAGAAGATAATGACAAAGCACTGACAATTTAAGAATTAATTACACTTTTATTAATTAATTACACAGATTATTTTGTTATTTCACCGGACGTTGAAGTCATTGATGTGTTTATTTCCACGGTATTGGGATGTCTTTTTTGCCTTTGAAGTGAACTATGCTACTGGATTTGATTCTGCCCCATGAACATTGAAAGCAGTCAAATGTGTCTGTAAAGGAGGGGGGCCCAACTGCAATAAACCAACGTTGGAGGGGGCCCAGATTGCAAACCCCTGTGCTAAATGAATAGACAGCAAAACAGAAGGAGGAGTATAAACCAGTCGTTGCTTTACTAAATAGCCACCATTATCCGTGTAGGAACCAACCAACTCTTTTTAGCCTTAGATGGGTGGTTGGTTAAAGCACAGAAGACGCGCGTTGCAGACATGTTAAGGCTGCAGTTGCTCCTGGCCAGGGTTGGTTGGAGGTTTGTTGCGTATCTATGTGGTCCACATTTAATGGGAATGTAATCTACTTTCAACCGCCCATATAGTCTTTACGGTTGTGGTTTTCGTCCCTGGGATCAGGGCCCCTGGTTTTGCATGATAATCATGTGGTATAACGGGAAGCTGCTAACATGTACACTATAGATGTGTGATGGTTCCATTAACAAACTGGACAAGCACTCAAATGGAAGATGTTGGTGTCAACCTGCTGTATATCAACATGTACTTGAGTTCACTATATGTTGCTTCGGCTTAGCTTGTTTACTTACTCCAAAATACACACAAGGTGTTTGGGGGTGTATTGTGTGGGGGCAGAGAGTATCTGGTTGCTGCTCTGTACAAATTCACTAAAGACAGGAATGGCCATGCATTAGGTCACATGATATAGGAAAGGCACAACGTAAGGTCTTCCATCCACATTTTATTTATCGAATATGCGGATAATTTCTGTTTAGAGTTCCATCAATGTAGGATAACAAATAGCCACTTAAATTCACATATACTGACATTAATCAATCAACCTGTTGCATGAGTATTGGTTACTACAGTAAAGGTATATGGCGTACACATTTGTTTTCATAGGAAACCATTGCTTAGAGACAAATATGGAATATGAAGTAGGCCTATTGATCTCAGAGATTGCTTGTGCTAATGGGACTCTCAGAAGGTCAAAGGTTAAATCAGGCATGTCTGCATCCTGTCGGTCACTTGGTACTCTATAAACCCCAAGTAACGCCATCCTTTTCCATTGTGCTCCACCAGCAGTCTCAATTGAATGTGGCTGAAAGTATTTGATCATACCGGTACATCTGGTTACTGGAATGAACACATGTTTACTGTTTAAACACACTCATATTCTGGCTTGCATTAGCGAGTGATTTGATAGATACACATTCATCAAATCTTCAACAAATATATATACTGTATATACTATGATAGAAATCTGAAATCTGTTTTTTTTGACGATTCGTAATTTTAGACAAGTTACCGGAATTACGGCCCGTATTGGGCTGTTATTCCAGTAACTATTAGCTCATGATGCCTTGTAAACATTTCCTGCTCATTCCTTCTTTGGTTTGGTTGTGTTGCTGTTTGGTTCAGCATGTCTCTTGTTGTCCTGTGTGATGCATATCCCTTCCTTGGAACGAGGAAGGGAATGATATATGTATCTAGTATCTTGATGAAATCATAGACCATACACATAGGGGTATTTTTTTTTTTGTATCGATTCATGAAGGTGTGAATGTATTTGATAAAAACAACGTTTTATAAAATACAGAATCTGAACAGCGAGATTGTTTTTGTTCTTCTTCCTGTAAGCTTTTATGACCACTGCCACTACAACTTCCGCAACGATTAGTACTGCTCTTCCAAAGTAGCTCAATTCAATATATTGTCCACGATTATTGATTAGATGTTACATAAAGCACATTTCACTAACATTGTGGGGGTTTTTTTAGGCTGAAGAAAGAAACCTCTAAGAAGGCCTACGACTGCCCGACAATGATTGAGTTTATTGTCCTTCATCTCTGAGCTTATGCAGAAGCCCTCCTCCTCCTCCTCATTGACGACACCGCCACGATGAATGCCTCTTCATCTCTTGCTCCTCCAGCCAGCAACGTAAACACCTCGCTGTGCTTCTCCATCAACCGCCCCCCCTTCCAGCAGAAAAACAGCTCGGTCACCCTGTCCGCGGTGTTCAGCGCCCTGGGCATCACCTCCAACCTAATTGCCCTGGTCGTGCTGGTCAAGGCCTACCAGCGCACGCACAGCCGCTCGCGGTCCTTCTTCCTCATCTTTCTGGGCGGCCTGGTGACCACTGACTTCATGGGCCTGATGGTCACCAGCACCATCGTTCTCTCCTACTACATCACGCAGTTTGACTGGAGCGAGCTTGACCCCCACTGCCACTTCTGCAACTTCATGGGAATGTCCATGGTGTTCTACGGCCTGTGTCCCCTGCTGCTGGGCGCGGCCATGGCCCTCGAGCGCTTCATCGGCATCAACCGGCCGTTCGCCCGTTCCACCAGCATGCCGCTGGGCCGCGCAGTGGTCATGGTGCTGATGGTGTGGACGTTCGCGGGCGGGATGGCCCTGCTGCCATTGGTGGGCGTGGGGAACTACCACATGCAGCTGCCCGGCTCCTGGTGCTTCCTGAACATCAGCTCGCAGGGCAGCGACCTAGTGTTCTCCGTGTTGTTCTCGGGGGTAGGCCTTGCTTCCATCGGGGTGTCTTTCCTGCTGAACACGGTGAGCGTGGTGACACTGATCAGGGTATGCTGCGGACAGGACAAGGCGCAGCGGCGGCGGGACCACGAGGTGGAAATGATGGTACAGCTCCTCCTGATCATGGTGATCGCCTCCGTTTGCTGGTGCCCGCTACTGGTGAGTAGGAGCAGTGGTCTGCATTATTTGTTTTTGCTTTAGTTTAGTTTGTCTGTGTTTACCGTCTGTGCCCTATGAACGTAGACATTGCCGATTAACTTGATTGCTTGCATTCCTCTGCAATAAGACTTGATGTGGATGGTTCCCAGCCCGTTTTTCTTTTTGCATTTTTTTGTTGTGTTTTTCAATTAAGCTTTCAAGCCACTTTTGTCATTTACTCTGAGCCCTGCAAAAACGCTGCGTGCCAGTTTGAGCTCATCTCATCCCCTCTGCGGTTTAGAAACACAGGGGGATTGCACTGAATCTACTTTATTCCGACATTGTGGTATTCAGGGATCAATTATCTCTAATTGTTGACCGCCACCATTTTACAGGGATAAAATGGTGGCATGAACGTCCTTCTTTACCCCTGACAGCACTGGAGCTGACAGATGGGCTTTAAATGGGCAGCAGATAAGGAGGGCTTGTTAGTGAACCTCCATTAGCCAGCATTGGCAACAAAGCACTTTCCACTCCCCCGTAGACACGAATGTGTGAGCACAATTTACTGTATGTATTTGTGTGTGTATGTGCTTGCGTTGTGTGTGTGTACGTGTTTGTTTGTATTTCTGTGTATGCCTGTGTGTCTGTGTGTGTTTTATGAAGATAAGTCCCATGGGAGCCTGGCCCATCTCCGGTTGTAAACAGAACAAGGATATCCGCCTTCCACCACCACCACCCATGTTTGATTCTCTTCACACTCCTCCACTCCCCCCCCCTTCTCTCTCTCTCTCTCTCTCTCTCTCTCTCTCTCTCCTTCTCTCTTTCTCTCTGCACTTAATGCCTTTGTGTACACAGTAGATATGGATCTTGGACCCTGAGGTACTTAAGCTCAGCTCTTATAGGGTAACAACATGTATTATTACATTAGTGTCAGCGTAGTGTCACATGATACATAGGCTACACGTTTCTAATTGAATTGAACCAACCACTGTTCGCTATGCTGTAATTCTGTACGCTCTACCTTGTTTGCGTTTTCAATTTAAACCTCTTGCGGTTTCACTTTGTGAAGAGCATGCGTGTTTCCTGGAGTGTTACTGCACATTGACTTTTGCTATGGTCCAGGGTAAATTGCAGAGTGAAAATTAAGACAAATCATCTTTCTCTTCCAGCCAGTGACAGTTGATTGTTGTTTCACTGTTTGCACCAATTTGCTTTTCACTGTTTGCACCAAGATTTTTGTGTTGTGGCGTTTCCTGAACAGATGAAGATGAGTTGAACAGATTAGTTGAACCAGATGGTATCAACTGGTATCAACTGGTATCAACCACATTGTTTTTTTTCTCCATTTTTTTCTGAGAATTATCTCATTCTTTATCTTTATTATTTTATCTTTATTTAAGTGACATATTGAAAGCATCTCCAACAAGATTTTTAAGAGGTTATTTTTTTATTGGTGTATAAACAGTCCCCTACATATATAGAGATATATACAGATATATACATGATACCTGGTTCAACACATTTCTATTAAAAAGTATAAAAGTTCATGATTGTATGTGCTGAGAGTCTGCCCAATTTAATTGCATATATTGTATTTTTAATGTGAAAATGTGCTCTAGAAACAAACCAAAGCAGTTGTTTGCTTGAAGTCATAATATTGCACATGCTTCTCTATGCTATCAGTACAGCATTTGTTTGTACAGCTTCTGTATTTTGGTCCACGCCCAAGAACTTTTAGCAGGAAACGTATCAGTACATGAAATTTCCTCACAAGATCATTGCCTCCAACCAATCTATGGATCTTCGTATGAGCTACTGAACATTCACTCTGGATTTATGCCTGAAGCCACAATACCCTTAAAGGGCCCCTGCCACCAGCGTTCGATTAAAAAAAGAAAAGAAAAAGGGCTTATAATGGCACATCCACATCACATGTTGTTGGTCCTATTCATTTCATCAGGCCCACCTAACCCTGAGTATGCACCCCCCCCCCACACAGGCCTACATCCTAGGCTCTGCGATGACCGACAACCACGTTGATGCAGAACGTGTTCTGTTCTTCTTGCGATTGGCCACCTGCAATCAGATATTAGATCCCTGGATATACATCATGTGCCAAGAGTCCCGTATGAGGCGAGTAGATTGCATGAAGGAAAAAAAACAACAAAATTCATTCAAGAACATCATCTTCACCATCTCACCTCCACCGTCTGCGCTTTGGCCCCACTCCCATGAAAGCTTTTCACTTTGGTTGATCCCACCACCGCAATCACAACCCCCACCGCAGCTAGATACGCACATGAAAGCGTCATCCTGTCATCTGTTTCCCAGAATTCCATCCCACCATCGCAGTGCTCCCTCTGGGTTCATCATGCTTTTGACCATCTTGCCATTTGCGTTGTTTGACTCCCAAGAGGCTAACACTGTAATTGGTTTATTAAAAAAACATGTGACTGTTCATATTGCTTTCTCCGCTATGCTGCTTCAACCCCCCCCCCCATTTCCCTTCTCTTCCCAAGACTAACATTAGTTGGAGGTTTATCGTACAAATCATATTCCACATTGTGAATCAATTTTTGTTTTGTTAACATAATGCAAGACAGGCATAAGTTGGAAGTTGGAGGTTTCCTTTTTTAACAATTTTTTGAAAGATATTAATTATTATTTTATAGATTATCATAGGATGTTATTAATGTTTTGACCAAAAATTTGTAATTTCTTCTGAAAGGGGGAGTGTTCTTCCAGTGCTTTGATAATAAAGAGGGCTTCATGTTCAATGGAGGCAGCAGCACAGACCGAGGACATTTTGTTTTAGCAACAACTACAACAACACTGATTAGGTTAGCTAACCCCACCCCCATCCCCATCCCCGACCCAACCCATGGTGCAGGTTGGTCCGGACAAGTAAGCGCATGCTGTGAATGCATGTTTGATTGTGGTTTTGTGTCTCCGTGCAATTAAGTATCATTCATTGTTTTCATTTTGATTTTGATTCCCTCTCTCTCTCTCTCTCTCTCTCTCTCTTTCACTCTTTCACTATATCCATCTATATCTCTCTCTCCCCTTGCCCTTCTGCCCCATCTTTCCGGCCCTTTCTCTCCGCCTCTCTTTGTCTACCCCTCCCCCCATCCCCATTTCCCTCTCTTTCTCCCCATCTCTATATCTCTCGCCCTTTGCCAGGTGTTTATTGCGCAGACTGTGTTGTCGGGGCAACAGCTCAAGGTCGGGCGTCTGCTACTGTGGCTGCGCTTTGCCACGTGCAACCAGATCCTGGACCCCTGGGTGTACATCCTGTTCCGTCGGGCGGTACTCCAGCGCTTTTACCCGAGCCTCCGCGTGTCCCGCAATTCCATCATGAGCCTGTACCCGTCGCTACGCAGGATGACGCTGACCTCATCGCTGGCTGGCGCCGGAGATCTGAAGCAGGATGAGCCCCTCCAGCCGGTCCCCACCACCACCCCCACTGCCTCCACACTGATCCAGGCATAAGACTTGGTAGTTTTTCGCAGGAGAGATGAGTCATGACTGTTAAAGTGGAAACGTTCTTAAAAAGAAGATTTTTCCCTGGCTGGTTCCACACCGAAGACATCCCTTGCAAATTTGTTTTAAACAAAGATGCTTTTTCTGTTTGGTCACTGAAAGTTTTATAAGTCTGGGTCTTCGGTGGAAATCCAATATAGATACTTCACTCGCACCTTGGTTATCCAAGTTGTCAGTAATACATCACAATATTTACAATGTCCTCAACTTCTGAGGCATTAGACTTCGGCAAAGTTACAAAATCTAGAAGTACAACAAAGACTGAAAAATAAGTTTGGAGAGTTATGGCTTTGTTCTCCCTATAATTAAGTAATTCTGTACTTTCTGTACAAAATTCAGCATGAGGTATACTGACCATTTAAGGGTATGATTACAGCTTGACTGGACCCTAAGGATCAAACTGTTCTCTCAGCTGAGGTGACTGTAAGGATTTGTGGCGGTTTCCATCTTACACGGGAGGGTTACTTTGTATATCATTTAGTGGTTACAGCTTGCAAATAACGGACAAACCCTATCATGAGAGCAACTCAGAAAATGGTGTTGAATTATTTTGCATTGTCTGACAAGTGGCGAAGTAAGATAATCAACAGCTAAAATATGTAAACATTGATGAGTTAAGCAATGATTGTTTTTTATTAATCGACTCGTCTTCCTTGCGCTACTTAATTTCTACTGTTATATAAATTATTTGAAAAAAAATAATGTTATCTATTGAATGTCTAGGTTGCTTTCTGTCTATTAAAATCACCAAAATAATTTGCTATATTTTTGGGACAAGCATATGCTATTGCATATACAGTGGTTTCGGTGCTGTTTTGGTGAACAGCTGTTTAGGAATATGACTTTGTTTTATTGAATGTATTGCTTTTTAGGTCTCCACTCCCTACAATCAGGATTGAGAGGGTAGTCAGAACTTTATCTTACATCTATATATCTTACTAACCATAGCAACATTTTTGTTTTGGCCGACATCGATTGAGTCGATCTTTGCATGATCGTATCAAACTTTGTGATTTAAGTCAGGATTTGGAGCAGGATCCATCCTCATCGATATTAGTATCACCTTTCACCTATTCATACATTTTCAAGGGCTTGATTTTCGTTTAATCCTAGTAAGCACAGAACAATTAATGGTAAGAAGGTGGTTTTTCAGGTAAACTCTGGTCCAGAGCCAGGCAGTTCAGAGGAGATGGAATAGCAGTGGGTGCAGAAATAATGACCTGAGGCTGCGAGCATTCAGAAGACATATCACATTAAGAGATTGCGGGGTGGTAATATTAGTGTTGTAGTCCAAGCTTTGGAACACATTTCTTTCTTTTTGTAACAAGCTATGCGCCATATTGCTATGCACCAAATTCCTATTTTATATTAGTGTATTAGCTATGGGTATCACATCAATGATGTGATTTAGATTTTGAGGTTTTGTGTTTCCTCCTGTTGCGTTAATACTGTTGTTAAACCTGTAAACCTGTAGAAGATATTCTTTATCTCATTGTATATACATTTTTCGTGGTCACCTACGTTACAAAACGAATGTTGCTTGTACTAATGTGCTCTATGATATAGGTCAGTCGGAATGAAGGTGGTTAATAACTTTTGCACATTGTTATCAATTTAAATATTTTTTTTTAAATATATATGTACTGCGTGTGTGTATATATA